>AWOL01S0033785.1:40495-119918 GCA_000715115.1 Nicotiana otophora
GCCCGGTGGGTTGGCACAGAACATAGAAATTCCAATGTGGAAGTGGGAAATGATTAATATGGACTTTGTGGTAGGATTACCACTCACTCCGCGCAAGTTTGACTCAATTTGGTGATCGTGGATCGACTCACAAAATCAGCATACTTTTTGCCGATTAAGTCTACCGACACAGTGGAGCAATATGCTCAGTTATATATCAAAGAAATAGTCAGGTTGCATGGCACCCCAGTTTTCATCATTTCTGATCGGGAGGCACAATTCACTGCTATTTTTCGGAAGTAATTTCAGCAAGGTTTGGATATTAAGGTGAATCTTAGTATAGCCTTTCACCCGCAGACTGACGGGCAGGCAGAGCGGACTATTCAAACGCTTGAGGATATGTTGCGCGCTTGTGCTCTAGACTTTAAAGGTAGTTGGGATGATCATTTACCACTTATAGAATTTTCATACAATAATAGCTATCATGCTAGCATCCACATGGCACTGTTCGAGGCTTTATATGGAAGGAGATGTAGATCTCCCATTAGGGAAGCAGAGTTAATAGGTCCAGACCTCGTACATTATGCTATGGAAAAAGTTAAAATGATTAAGGAGCGGTTGAAGGCTGCTCAGAGTCGTCAGAAGTCCTATTCGGATGTTCTTCGTAGGGATTTGGGGTTCAAAGAAGATGATTGGGTATTCTTGAAAGTTTCTCCCATGAAAGGTGTAATGCGATTTGGTAAAAAAGGAAAATTGGGTCCGAGGTATGTCGGACCATACAAAATCATTCAAAGGATTGGTGAGGTAGCGTACAAGCTTGAGCTACCGCCTAAAATATCATTAGTGCACCCCGGTGTTTCATGTGTCTATGTTGAAAAAAGTAGTTGGAGACCCGACATTCATTATTCCGGTTGAGACTATTAAGGTTAATGAAGAATTGACTTATGAAGAGATTCTAGTTTCTATTATTGATCGTCAAGTCCGAAAGTTGAGAAATAAGGAAATTGCCTTCGTGAAAGTGTTATGGCAGAACAAACGGGTTGAAGAGGCTACTTGGGAGGCCGAGGAAGATATGAATAAAAAGTACCCTTATTTGTTTGAATAGCTATGTAATCATTCTATGAAATTGTTCCCTATGAATTACGTATCATTTGTGCAGCTCATGTTAAAGGTGTTCCTTTTTGGGAGTATACTGCTCGTGAGGCCATGGTTGGATTTGTTTTAATGTTATGTTGCGTCATTGGTTAATGTATATGTTGTTAAGACTGGTTTTGGTAATTCTCTGGTAGGTGGTTAGGCCCAATTGCAGAGGATACTCTGCCGAAATTTCTGAAACATTTGGGAGTTAGCCAAGTTTTGGGGCCTTAAGGAAGCTGAAATGTTGGAAGAATATCTAAGATCTATATGAAGTCAAGAACGATTAAAGATAATGGTTAAGGTGAAAGGAGGATAATACTGAGCCTAATAATGACTTGTAAAACATTCGAGGACGAATGTTCTTAAGTGGGGGAGAATGTAACACCACGGAAATATTTCGAAGTGTTTTAAGACCATTAAGAAGATTGGCGGGTGCTAATTATATTAATTCGGGTATGAACAAGACTGATAATTTGAGTGATATAAATTGATGATGATAATATATGTATGAGGTGCATTAAGAATGGGTTATGTTCGAAGAAGAGCCCTAAGGCTAAGTCAAGTTGAAAATTATATGATGGGATAAACTTACATGTGAGTATGCACAAGATCTAAATTCAAACGAGCCTAACTCTCTAGTTATGTAGCTTTATATGGTGTATAACCTATCCAATTAACGCTCTTTGAATCTAGTTTCCAACGTATCAAACCGTTCGTCATTTGGGTATGTATACAGAAAGTTATGACCATTTTACTGGACATGTGTCATATGCGCGGCCAAATCCGCGGCCGCGCATATTTGAGAGTTTTTGCCTCCAATCCGCGGCCAAATCCGCGGTCGTGGACGTAGAAACCCATTAAATACCCCCAAGACCGGGTAGAGAGAGAGATAAGTCATTTATTCAAGACTAGGGCTTTCTCTCCACCACCCATCCGGCCAAGGCTTCAAATACACATCTAAGGTGAGTTTTTAAGTGTGTTTTTATGATGATTTTACTTCTCAATCACTAGTTACAACAAAGTTTTGTATTGGATTCCATAGGATTTCTTCAAAATCTCAACAACACTCCAAAAGTTGACTTTCAAGATTTGGTCTACAAGAGGTAATCTTTCGCCCTTAAACGTACATGCATGGATTGTTAGTGAATAAATGAGAAAGGAATAAGTACTAGCACTTATGAGATGGTGATTGGAAGCCATAAACACTTAAACTAGAGTATTGGGCGTGGTAGAGATTTTTTAACAAGTTAATTAGTAGAATTTGATAGATGTGAGTTCATTGATGATTATAATGGTGCTAAGAAGGTAGTTAGGGGACAAAGGATGTTGTAGTATCTCTTGTTGGTGGTAAGGAGGTATTGTTGGAGGAAGAAACACCATTACTAGAGGTAGTTGAATGTTATGCACACCTAGTATTTGATAAAATTCTCAAGTGAGCTAGAACCAAGATCATCTTCCTAATTTTGGTTCAATTTGTTATATTTCTAAAATAGATTGAAGTTGCTAAGAATTCTGGAACCTTCTAGAGTTTAAGGAAGCTCAATTGAGGTATGTTGGTTGAACTCTTCTCTTAGAATTGAATCCCACAATATTCATGTAAATTATATAAGTCCCGAGTGATTCATTATAAAATTGGCTATTTCGAGCAAGATTGGGTTGAAAGATATATGTTCAACAAGCATCCCAAATGCTCTATTCATGTTATGTTACCAATTGAGGATGTGTTAAAATATGGGTTGTGCATTAATAATGTTTTGACTTTAAGTCAAGTTCAAATGAAGGCTATTATGCCAAATTTTGTGAAATATCTCTATGTGCATTAGACTCTAAATTGCTCACATGTATACTACACACCTTGATTTGAATTGTAATTGTTGTTGATGATGAGGATGATATTTGAAATTGATAAGGTGAGCATGAAATATTGAATATGGCCAACGTGCCAAGAATGATCTTATAATTATGGCCATTAGTGCCAATGAAATGAAAAGATGCGAAAGTATTATGAAATGCGATGGTGATATAAAAAAAAGGTTAATGTCTCGATTAAGACATCCTAGCCGATCGGGTCGTGATCGGACACCATGCCGCATACATGGTGGTGATTGTGCTAGAAATTGTAATTGAAATAGTAATTGTGGTTGATGTCCCTAATGGATAGCTTAGCCGATCGGATCGTGATCGGACTCCGTGTTAAAGACGGTAATATTGATATTGAGATAAATTATGGTTGATGTCTCCAATGAGATAGCCTAGCCGATCGGGTCGTGATCGGACTCCGTGCTAAGAGTACGGTGGTACTGGTTTTGTGAATAATGGCTTTGTGAATAATGGTATTGTGAAAAATGGTATATCGATACTAAAAATCTTCCAATGTGAGATATGAAAATTAATTTGAACATTGTCTTGATCGTAAATTGAGGTTTGATATTGATTAAGGCATTCATTGATATTATGATAATCTTGTTTGTATTATTTTTTATTCTATTGAGAGGGTGTTTAGTTATACATACTAGTGCTATTCGACGGTACTAACGTCCCTTTTGCCGGGTGCACGGCATCTTTAAATTTATGCAGGTGGTTCCACAGCAGGAGATATTGATCAGTGATAGCAGTACACCTTCTTTCCAGCTAACTTGGTGAGCCCCACTTCATCCCGGGGTCGTGTACCTTTTGTACTTTGTGTATTCGGTTTGAGGTATAGTCGGGGCTTTATTGCCGGTATTATCATTGTACTCTTCTTTATCTATAGAGGCTCCGTAGACATAGTATGGGTAGTGTATTGGTGTTGGGAAAGACAAACAATGCTGTGTTGTGGTTGTATTACTTGTCCATTTGAAACTTTAAAAATGGTAAAACTTATGGTAAGAAATTGTTAATTGCAGACATGACCACTTTATTGTTTAATTAAGGAAAATATATATTCTCTTTATTTATGAATGAGTTTGGGTAGAAGGAATCTAACAGGCTTGCTCGGTCGGGTTCACTCGGTTGAGCGCCGGTCGCGCTCCTCGGGTTTGGGGTGTGACACTAAATCAGAATACTTAGAGCGCACGTTCAGTGACGTGACTTAGGAGGATGGCATGGAGGTGAGGCTTGATACACAAGTCAACCCAAGGCGAGGAAGTTTTAAGTATCTTCGGTCAATAATCCAAGATAATGGGGAGATTAATGATGATGCCACGCATCGTATTGGAGCAAGGTGGATGAAATAGAGGCTTGCATCCTGTGTTTTTGTGACAAGAAGATGCCACCGAAACTTAAAAATAAGTTCTACAGAGTGGTTGTTAGACCGACTATGTTGTATGAGCAAAGTGTTGGCCAGTTAAGAACTCTCATGTACAGAAGATGAAAGTAGCGGAAATGAAGATGTTGAGATGGATGTGTAAGCATACTAGAAGAGATAAGATTAGGAATGGAGATATTCAGTACAAAATGGGATTGGCCTCCATAGTGGATAATATGCAGGAAGAGAGGCTGAGATAGTTCAGGCATGTGAAGAGGAGATGCACAGATGCCTCAATAAGGAGGTGTGAGAGGTTGACATGGTGGGTCCAAGTAGAGGTAGAAATAAGCCTAAGAAGTATTAGGGAGAAGTACATAATTAGGCAGAGCATGGCACAACTTCAGCTTAGCAAGGACATTACCCTTGATATGAAGGTATGGAGGTCTAGAATTAGGGTAGAAAGTTAGTAGGTAGTCAAACGTATCTATTTTCCATACCAATAGTTTTCATATTAGTCTCCTATTTTCTTATCCATAGTTTTTTTATTACTATATGTTATTTCTCTTGCTTTGGTAATTTTATTATCTTGTTGTTGTTACTGCACCTTTTTAATAGGTTTTTCATTAATGTATTTCTTTTAAACATTGTTGTGACTATGTTTTGCTTGAGCCGAGAGTCTATTGAAAATAACTCATCTACCTTCGCAAGATAAGGGTAAAAATGCATTCACACTATCTTCCTAAACCCCACTTGTAGGATTGTACTGAGTTTGTTATTGTTGGTGTTGGTGTTGCACGTCATAAATATATGTATTTACTAATTGATTTATTTTAAAATAAATTGAAACTGAATGGATACAACGTGTTTAAATAATTGATCTGAACTAATTTATCACTGAAATGTAGTTGATTGAACTAAATAAGGGAAAAGGGCCAAATTTACTCTTATACTCTGATAAATAGTTCACATTTATCCTGTGACATATTTTCTGTCCAAATAAAACCTTACCGTTAGCAAAGCAGACACATTCACCCTTAATCCTAACATATGTCCATGTCAAATGAGACCGTTCTCTTAAACCTGCAGTTCGGTACCCACTACCCCTTCTCATTTACCACCGGCAAGGCCAATATACCATCGAAAATCACAAAAACCCACTCTCTTCATCAATAACCCCTCCTTCTCCATCAAAAACAAGAGGGAAACAATGTATTCTGTGAGAAAAAGAAGTCCTGATGTACTTGTGCTAAATGAGAAAGAACTGAAGAAACCAGAAAGTTACACAAATTTTGGACCTGATTTTGACATGAAAAGTAGTGAACCAGCTGAATATGTTGATTGTGGAGGTACTGCAAAGCTCTTGCCTCACGTCTTTCTGCTTAGAGAATACTTAGAAACAAAAGTTTACTAATTTCCTGCTACAACCAAAAATGCACACGTGTATATAGAAACCAGTCTAAGGGTACGTTGAGCTTTTCTTTTCTTGAAAATATAGGTAGAATGTGTTCTTGACAACCTCATTAAGGACAAAAAATGAAACGAATGTTTTACACCCAAATTTCTCCAATATCGTCGTAATGTTAAAGTACGATGCAGATGGTGCCGGAGCTGTCAAAATACTCGGAGCAAATCAGAGAACTTATCTCTAATACATAAATATTACGTACATGATTTGCTTAATAGATTTGGTAAATATAAATTCAAAAGGTAATTTTGAAGCAGCTAAGCTAAAAAACCACTTCACTCAAGTTGATGTTAGCATTGCAGGTGCTTAGTAACGGGTAGTGGAAAGTATATGTGACACTATATATATGGGGGAAAATTGCTCGGTGACAGTTGCGGAATGATGAGATGACACGTGGAACCAAAGACAGGTAGAACGTGAGTCAGCAGATGACTGGCACCGGACACGAGTGTTTGGCCGGTGTTAAACGGATCCCGAAGGCAGAGTACCTGACAATAAAAAGATTCAAAAATTTGATATCGGGTAACATTTAATGAGCATCCGTTACAAAGAATATCAACATTCAAGACCAACCGTGCCACGACCTCGATTTCCCTCCTTAGGATGTCATCACGGCACCTAGTCTTTAGGACTAGGTAAGCCTAACACTTATAGAGATAATGGCAAAATTTAAACAACAACTATAAATATGAAACAAAATTTTTCTATACAAAACCACAAATCCCAAAATCGGTAGTACAATTCATAAGCTCTATTGAGTTTGCTAGAAAATCCCTAATTACAAGTGTTCCGGAATAGAAATAAACAGTACAAGGTAAAATTTCAGAAGGTGACTCTAAGGCCTGCGAACGCAACAATTGGTATGCCTTGAGTCTCCACAGCAATGCCCGATCATCTAGCTAATGATCAACAAACATCCGCGGTACCTGCATCTGCACAAAAGTGTGCAGTAGCGTAGCATGAGTACACCACAGCGGTGCCTAGTAAGTATCAAGACTAACTTCGGTGGAGTAGTGATGAGGGACAGTCAAGACACCTACTGGACTAAACAATATGAACAAGTATTAAGGTAAACTAACAGGGAAACAATGTTAATATAAAGCTAAGCATGGTAAGGAAGGCAAAACAATACTCGCAATGAAACACTAGAAACAATAATTAGCAACAGGAAGCAAACAGGTAATAATGTTGTTGAGTAAGCTAAACACAATTTAAGTCCGGTAAAATCAAATAAAGAAAAATAAGTAACAACTCAATAAGAACAACCGCTTTTACACCAGATATATTCAAGAATTTCCATGAGACACCAAACTTCATAATCACAAATCACGGGTCCCAATTCATGAACCCTAATCACTTAGCATCTCGTGCCCACATTACAATTCATAACCGCACGGACGACTCACGTGCCAAGAGCGTTACAATATCTAATATCCACACGGACCACTCACGTGCCAACAATAACAATGACTAATGACCGCACGGACAACTCATGTGCCAATAGAACAACTCTCCCACATAAGGCAAGCAGACGAGAGTACATGTAAATGGTCAATAACATCAGGATTCAACTTCTTAAACCGATATGGGTGATTAATTACGTATATGCTTGTGCAAGTGTTCTATCACAGTTCAAGCCAACAAGTACGAGTTGAGCCAATGAATGGCACATAAAAAACGATCGCCACAAAATGTACAAGGTAAAACTCACACAACGTAGGCATACCACTGCACAAATATCAACAACAACAATGCACATAGACCATCACAAATCATTCCCCGACATAGCCCACCTTGTGTCGCCACTTGCGCAATAATAAAATAAATACCCACCTTGTCTCGCCGCACGCGCATAATAATATTCTCACATTGTCTCGCTACATGCGCAAACCCACATATATAGCCCGCCTTATCATGCCACATGTGCAAATATCAATAATAACAACAGCACAGACAACTCATGTGCAAACACCCCGACAATCCTCTCAACAATAACACGTGTGACAAAACATAACAATACAATAAAATGACTTTCACAACATGTTCCCTTATGCCACAATATTTCCTCCAAACAGTTTAATGCCACAACCACGCATAGTTCTCGGCTCAACAACACTGAGTTCAACAGCAACAACAATAATAACACGAGAATACTGCATGTATATCAACACAAGAACTTTAGAACACAAAAAAATGGAAGAACAAGCTTACAAAGAAAGACACAACAGGGAATAATGGTTTCAACAAGAATAGCTCAACAAGGGAGAGATAATGTGTAACAATGATTCCACAAAAGTACAATTCGACGATAAGAGAGATAGAATGAATCGATGACCCTAGAAAAGAATATGTCAACAATGAAAGGGATAACAAATGTCAATTAAGGCTAAGTAATTATGGAAGAGATAATAGTAACTTCAATTAAGATTAAGCAATTACGGAATAGATACTAATAACTTCAATTAAGGTTAAGAAATTATGGAAGAGATACTAATAACTTCAATTAAGGTTAAGCAATTACGGAAGAGATAATAATAACTTCAATTAAGTTTAAGCAATTACGGAGAAGATAGCATGACAATAAAAGAGGAAACAACTTCAGTTAAGGCACATAAGAGTTTAATTAGCAATATGGTAGAACATGAATCAATTAATTCCAAATAAGACACGTAAGGATAAATTTAGTAAATGGAGAATTTAACATGATAAAACAACTTCATATCTAATGAACATAAGAACCTGAGAACCCTAAACGGTCAAATTTTCATAATTAAGCACGAGTACGTATTCGTCACCTTGCGTACACGGTCTTCACATGACACAAGTAGTACAGATGACTCAAATTCTAAGGGGTAGTTCCCCCACACAAAGTTAGGCAAGATACTAACCTCAAAAAAGCTAGACTGATACTCTAAAATGACCTTCTCGAGTGAAACAACCTCTGGACGGCTCAAATCTAGCCAGAATAACTTAAAATCATAAATAAAACTCATTGGAAACAAATTCGGATAATAAAGTTTCAATCTTTAACAAAACTAAAAAGTCAACCCCGGGCTCGCACCTCGGAACCCGAAATATTTGTAAAATCCGAACACCCATTCCGATACGAGTCCAACCATACCAACTTTATCAAATCCCGATATCAAATCACCCTTCAAATCCTCATTTTATATTTTTGAACGATTTTACCAAATTCCCATTTCTTCCATTCAATTCACTAGTTTAATGATAAAAACAAAGATAAAATCATGAAATAAAATCAAATCCGGGTAAAGATCACTTACCCCAAACAACCACGTGAAGAACCCCTCAAATATTTCCCAAATCCGAAGTCTACAACTGAAAATATGATAAAATGGCTAACCCTCGAATTATAACCTTTCTGCCCAGCATTTCCGCACCTGCGCACTCGCATTTGCGAGACATTCGCCGCATCTATGGCCTTCACTGGCCAGTTAACCTCCAAATCCAAATCCGGACGCACGCCTAAGTCCAAAATCACCATACAAAGTTATGAGAATAATCAAAATGTCATTTCGAGGTCGTCTATACAAAAATCAACTTCCGGATAACTCTTACCGCTTAAGCTTCTAAAACAAGAATCCTTCTTCCAAATCAGTCTTGAATTATCTAAAATCTGAACTCGACCACACATGCAAGTCATAATACATAATACGAAGTTGCTCGAGACCTACATAATACGAAGTTGCTCGAGACCTTAAGCCATCGAACGGGACGCTAATTCTCAAAGCGACTGATCGGGTCATTACATTCTCCCCTTCTTAAACAAAAGTTCGTCCTCGAACGTGCCAAGAACCATTTCAAGTCATCAAATCACTGAGTGTACTCACCATACATATACTCGCAGGTGATCCCATGTCACCCCAATCCACATAGGCTCGATGACACCATCCCAACTAAAACATATTCCTTACACCCACACGGATAACCTTAAAATAAAATTTCTCACCATCCGATCATTTCGAAAGGACCTTATTTCCACCTCCACACACGGTATCAGCCTCAACCAGCTGTAACAACTCGTGCCTGCACCTACACGGTACAACCACACGACATAATACCTCACACATATGCCCATAACAATAACTCTGGCCACAATAGCTGCCCATAATTAAATACAACACCGACGAATAACCTCATCACAGCCAAAACCTCATCCCAGACCTTCACAACGCTGAAAAGGATGCAAGAAATATGAGGATCTCATAACCATTCACTCGAATTGACAAGTCACAATCAACACCACTTGGGCATACACATCTCGCAAGTTAAAACCCAATAAGCATAACACGAATATGGCTAAGTATGCAAAGAGAAATACATAATTGAACTATCAAACAAGCCCAATAGGCACAACTCCCTATCAGTAGCATACTACGAATTAATTCCACAAGGGAGAATCAAAGTATATGAACAAATCACAAGGATCTCATCATGATATAACTCCATCGCGTCCCAGTTCAAACATATCAAATCACATGAAGACGTGAGGATCCCATCCCCAGCTCTGAATCACAAGTAGTATACACATCATACCAACCGAAACCTTCTACTAATTCAATTTCGCTAAACAAAATCACAACACATAATGAACCCCCATACCAGTAGAGCATCTAAATCCAAATTGTAACCAACCATCACGAAATCACATCAAAACCTACCGTAATGGATAACAGAAAGACATTCCTAGCCTCATAGCTCTCAATAGTGAACAAAACAAAACAATAGATACGGGCTACCACTATAGAATCTCCCAACAAGGGTAAATATATAAGTAGAGTACAAAATCATAAAACTCACCCATATGTGAAGCAACATAGGAGGACTCACCCTGATAAGTAGAACCGAAACAAAATATGAATGATGATCCTCTATAACAAATTGAAACCATACATGTACGACATCATCTGGTGTAGCGGCCTCATCACTACCATAGAAAAGCACATCAACGGGTCGGGCCTCCCCCTCTTGGGCGCCCTCTACCCGCCTGACCTGTACCCAAGCTGGTGGTGCAGGGATATCAGTAACTAGAGCAGAACTCATAGCCTGAATACCCCCCCTGTGACATATCTGTCCAGAGTATGGGACAATCTCTCACCATGTGGACGGTATCTCCACATTCAAAGCAACCTCTCTGCTAGTGTGGCTATGGAAGCTGTTCGGTACAGGTTCTCTGAGACCCATGGGTATTTGAAACACCGTGCGAAGCCTGAAGTGCAAACTGAATTGGCTGACCCACAAAATATCTACCATGTTGTACACTGCCTCCAAAATAGGGACCAATAGATCCTCCCGGTCTGCGAGGCCTCTTAGCCTCCTTTTTCTCTCTCTCCTCACCCCGCATGTCCTCTATCCCTTGGTCCCACATGCCCTCTAATCGGTGAGCGATCTCTACTACCTACTGAAATGGAACATCCGACTCAAAGTTCCGAGCCATGCAAAATCGAATATCATGATTAAAGCCCCTCAATGAACCTGCGGACTCGCTCTCTAACTGTATAAACCAAAGTAGGTGCATGTCTTTGTAGATCACTGAATCTAATGTCATACTCTGACACTGACATAGTACCCTAGCGCAGCTGCTCAAACTCCGTGCGCCATACATCACGAAGGGTCTAGGGAACAAACTCTCTCAAGAACCTCTCTGAAAACTAAATCCATGAAAGTGAAGCTGCATCGGCCGGACTACCCAACTTATATGCTTACCACCACTGATATGATGCTCTCTTAAGCTGAAACATAGTAAAAGCAACCCCACTCATCTCCACAATACCCATAGTACAGAGAATACAGTAGCACTCCTCTAGAAAATCATGGGCATCCTCTGAAGCCCAACCACTGAAAGTAGGAGGGTGATACTTCTTGAACCTCGCAAGTCTAATATGCTCCTCCTTCGTTACCCCTGGCATACCCTCAAGCTAAACCGGAATAACAAGCTGTTGGCATGACACCTGGAACCTGACCAATGTAGAATCGTTGCTCTAGAGTACGGGCGGCAGGAGTCTGAGCTCTTCCCCCGGTCTGCGAAGTAGCTGGTGCAACCGGAATCAACCCCACCTAGGACAATGTACCAAACATGCTCAGGAACTATGCTAAAGTCTCCTAAAGTCTAGGGGTAACAACAGGCGCCTTCGGTACCTGTCCCCTAACCGGAGCTAGTGGCAGCTCCTCAACTGCTGCTCTGACAGGTTCTCTAGCTGCGGAACGTGCTCCTCCTCAGCCTCTGCCCCAGCCCCTAGCAATACCGGCTCTGGCGGCAGCATCATCAGTAACTGCAGCTCGTGTCCTCACCATCTGTGAGAGAATATAATGACAAGGCTCAAACTCCGAGATCAATAAATACGCGCAATAGGAATGAAAGAAGTAAAACTATCCTAATAGCTCAGTAGCCTCTCGAAGATAAGTACAGACATCTCTGTACCGATCCGCAAGACTCTACTAAACTCGCTCTCGTAGCACCTATGAACCTAGAGCTGTGATATCAACTTGTCACGACCTCGATTTCCCTCAGTAGGATGTCGTAACGGAACCTAGTCTTTAGGACTAGGTAAGCCTAACACTTACAGAGATAATGAAAAAATTTAACCAACAACTATAACTATAAAACAAAAACTTTCTATACAAAATCACAAATCCCAAAACCGGTAGTATAAGTCATAAGCTCTACTGAGTTTGCTAGAAAATTCCTATGTACAATTGTTCCGGAATAGAAATAAATAGTACAAGGTGACTCCGAGGCCTGTGAACGCAACAATAGGTATACCTTGAGTCTCCACAGCAATGCCCGATCAGCTAGCTAATGATCAACAAACATCCGCGGTACCTGGATCTGCACAAAAGTGTGCAGAAGCATAGCATGAGTACACCACAACGATACCCAGTAAGTATCAAGACTAACCTGGGTGGAATAATGACGAGCGACAGTCAAGAAACCTATTGGACTAAACAATCTGAACAAGTATTAGGTGAACTAACAGGGAAACAATGTTAATATAAAGCTAAGCATGGTAAGGAAGGAAAACCAATACTCGCAATGAAACACTAGAAACAACAATTAGCAATAGGAAGCAAACAGGTAAAAGTGATGTAGAGTAAGTTGAACACATTTTAAGTCTGGTGAAAACAAATAAAGGAAAACAACAACTCAATAAGAACAATCGTTTTTACACCAGATTTATTCAAGAATTACCACGAGATACCAAACCTCATAATCACAAATCATGGGTCCCAATTCATGAACCCTAATCACTTGGCATTTCGTGCCCACATTACAATTCATAATCGTACGGACTCCTCACATGCCAAGAGCGTGACAATATCTAATATCAACACGGACCACTCACGTGCCAGCAATAAAAATGACTCAGCCGTACGGACAATTCACGTGCCAATAGAAGAACTCTCCCACAGAAGGCAAGTAGATGAGAGTACATGTAAATGGTCAATAACATCAGGATTCATCGTCTTAAATCGATATGGGTGATTAATTACATGTATGCTTGTGCAAGTGTTCTATCACAGTTCAAGCCAACAAGTAAGAGTAGAGACAATGAATGGCACATAATAAACAATCACCACAAAATATACAAGGTAAAACTCACACAAGGTAGGCACACCACTGCACAAATATCAACAACAACAATGCCCCTGAGCCATCACAAGTTATCATAAATCATTCCCCGACATAGCACACCTTGTGTCGCCACTTGTGTAATAATAAAGTAAATGCGTGCCTTGGCTCGCCACACGCGCATAATAATATTCCCACCTTGTCTCTCCACATGCGCAAACCCACATATATAGCCTGCTTTGTCATGCCGCATATGCATATATCAATAACTACAATAGCACGGATAACTCACGTGCAAACACCCCGATAATCCTCTCAACAATAACACGTTTGCCAAAACATAACAACGCAATAAAATAATTTTCACATGATGTGCCCATATGCCACAACATTTCCTCAAAATAGTTTCAATATCACAACCATGCATAGTCCTCGGCTCAACAACACTGAGTACAACATCAACAACAATAACACGAGAATATGACAAGTAAATCAACATAAGAACTTCAGAACACAAAGAAATGGAAGAACGAGCTCACAACAAAAGACACAACAGGGAATACGGGTCTCAACAAGAATAGCTCAACAAGGGAGAGATAATGTGTAACAATGATTCCACAAAAGTACAATTCGACGATAAGAGAGATAGCATGAAAGGGATAACAAACTTCAATTAAGGCTAAGCTATTACTGAAGAAAAAATAGTAAATTCAATTAAGATTAAGGAATTACGGAAGAGATACTAATAACTTCAAATAAGGATAAGCAATTACGGAAGAGATACTAATAACTAGAAGGAAGTAACTTTCAACCAACAACAAGAATATTACTAGTACTACTGGTAAACCTAGGAGAAACTCACAACTACCTATCAACTCACCACCGTAATCCTCAACCTTCACACCTTCCTATCGCTAGTCATGTCCTTGGTTAGGTGAAGCACCGATATGTCCTGCCTAATCACCTCTCCCCAATACTTTTTGGCATACCCATGCCTTTCTTCAAGCCTTCCATGGTCAACCTCTCACACCTCCTAACCGAGGTATCTATGTCTCTCCTTCTCACATGCCTAAACTATTGCAACCTCGATTCCCGCAACTTGGCTTCCATGGATGCCACTCCTACCTTGTCCCTAATAACTTCATTACTCATCTTGTCTTTCCTAGTATGTCCACATATCCATCTCAACATCCCAATTTCAGCTACGCTCATCTTCTGGACATGGGACTTCTTGACGGGCCAACACTCAGCTCCATACAACATAGACGGTCTAACCACCACCCTGTAGAACTTGCCCTTAAGTCTAGGCGGCACATTCTTATTACATAAAACCCCTGAAGCTAGCCTCTATCTCATCCAACCCACTCCAAAGCGGTGAGTAACATCCTTGTCAATCTCCCCGTTGCCTTGGATTGTAGACCCAAGATACTTGAAACTATCTCTCCTAGGAAGGACTTGAGTATCAATCTTTACTTCCACTTCTTCTTAATTCCTCTCATCACTAAACCTGCACTCCAAGTATTCAATTTTCGACCTACTCAACTTAAAACCTTTGGACTCCAGCGTCTGTCTCCATACTTCCAACCTAGCATTAACATCCCCTCGCGTCTCGTCAATTAGTAGTACTATGTCATCGGCAAATAACTACACCATGGCACCCTTCCTTGTATGTGTCATGTCAGCACATCCAACACTAGGGCAAACAAAAATGGGCTAAGGGATGATCCCTTATACAACCCCATCTCCATAGGGAAATATTCTGAGTCTCCTCCCGCAGTCCTCACATGAGTCTTATCAACTTTGTACATATCCTTAATCACCCTAATATACACTACCAGGACTCCACTAACCTCCAAACATCTCCATAGCACCTCCCTCGAGACTTTATCATAAGCCTTCTCAAGGTCAATGAACACCATGTGCAAGTCCTTTTTCCTCTCCCTATACTGCTCCACCAATCGTCTCACAAGGTGAATGGTTTCTGTAGTTGATCGTCTCGGCATAAATTCGAACTGGTTCTCAGAGATAGATACACTTGTCCTCACTCTCTACTCCACCACCCTCTCCCAAACCTTCATAGTGTGACTCGACAGTTTGATACCCCTATAATTGTGGTAGTTCAGGATATCACCTTTGTTTTTGTACAACGGAATCAACAAACTCCACCTCCAATCTTCGGGCATATTCTTTGTCTTGAAAATGACGTTAAACATGCTAGTAAGCCACTCCAATCCTACCCTACCCGCTTCTTTCCAAAATTCCACCGGGATCTCGTCACGCCCACTCGCCTTACCCCTGCTCATCTTTCGTATTGCCACATCAACCTCCCTACACTTAATACGCCTACAAAACCCAAAATTTCTTCGACTCTCTGAGTTCTCCAACTCACCCAACACGATGTTCCTATCCCCTTCCTCGTTCAAGAGTCTATGGAAATACTCCTGCCATTTACGCCTGATACACGCCTCTTCCACCAATACCTTACCGTCTTCGTCTTTGATGCACCTCACTCGATCCAGGTCCCGAGTCTTCCTCTCCCTAATCTTGGCTAACTTATATAGCTTCATATCCCGTCTTTTGCCCCCAAGTTCCTCATACAATCTTTCAAAAGCTACAGTCTTAGCCGCCGTGACCGCGAGCTTTGCCTCTCTCCTTGTCTTCTTATAACACTCCCTATAAGACACGTAAGGGTTAATTTAGTAAATGGAGAATTTAACATGACAAAACAACTTCATATCTAATGAACATAAGAACCTAAGATCCCTAAACGGTCAAAATTCCACAATAAAGCCCGAGTACGTACTTGTCATCTCGCGTACATAGCCTTAACATAATACAATTAGCACAGATGACTCAAATCCTAAGGGGTATCCCCCCCCCCTTCCCCCACAAAGTTAGCCAAGATAGTTATCTCAAAGAAGCTAGTCTGATACTCTAAAATGACCTTCTCGAGTGAAACAACCTCCGAACGGCTCAAATATAGCCAAAATAACTTCAAATCATAAAGTAAAAATCATAGGAATCAAATTCGGATAATAAAGCTTCAATCTTTAATAAAACTAAAAAGTCAACCCCCAAGTCCGCACTTCGAAACTTGATAAATTCGTAAAACTCGAACATTTATTCCGATACGAGTCCAACCATACCAAATTTATCAAATTATGATATCGAATCGCCCTTCAAGTCCTCATTTTACATTTTTGAAAGATTTTACAAAATTCCATTTTCTTCATTCAATTCACTAGTTTAATGATAAAAACAAAGATAACATTATGAAATAAAATCAAATTTGGGTAAAGATCACTTACCCCAAACAACCACGTGAAGAACCCCTAAATATTACCCAAATTCGAAGTCTACAACTCAAAATATGATAAAAATGGCTAACCCTCGAATTATAATCTTTCTGCCCAGCACTTTCGCTTTTGCGGACAGGATTTGCGCACCTGCGCACTCGCATTTGTGAGACATTCGTTGCATATGCGGCCTTCACTGGCCAGTTGACCTCCAAATCCAAATACGGACACACGACTAAGTCCAAAATCACCAGACGAAGCTATGGGAATCATCAAAATGTCATTTTGGGGTTTTCTGCATAAAAATCAAACTCCAGTCAACTCTTACTGCTTAAGCTTCTAAAAAAAGAATCCTTCTTTCAAATCAATCCTGAATCATCCAAAATCCGAACTCGACCAGACACGCAAGTCATAATACATAATACAAAGCTGCTCGAGACCTTAAGCCACCGAACGGGACGCTAATTCTCAAAATGAACGGTCGGGTCGTTACAAACTGTTATGCAGCCACCAATGACGATTTTATTCTCATTCAAGAGGAGCTTGATTTGAGGATCTTGTCTCCTTAAATATGGCTATAAATAGGAGGATTAACAACCATTGTATGGACATGAAACATTCTTCACACAAAAGCTATAATCTATTCATGTATTACGCTCAATTGAAACACTTAAACATTGCATTTACTCTTGTCATCAGAAAGGCTAAGTCCTTAGGCAAGCTTGTTATCTTGTTTAATTTTATTTGTAAATCTTAATTTCTTTCTAATTTATTTATCATCCTTGGGTCAAATCGATTCGATCGTCTATAAAATACGCTATAAATTCAACTGTATCATTTTACGGGTAAACAGTTTGGCGCCCACTTTAGGGAATAGACAGTTGCCTAGTTGTTTTGATCCATTCGTTTGTTACTAACAAGTTTTGACGTTTTCCTTAGCAAAGAAAAGATATGGCAGCTAACAATATCAACAACATTTATAATTTTGGAGCACACGATGAACAGGGAGATGTGTTCAAATGTGATGATTCAGCCAACGAAACTCGCAATGAAGGGGATGAAGCAATCCCAGTTCGCGAAGGAAAATATCCTCAGTATGTGCGGGGCCTGACTTGTTATGCCCCAAAACCGAGGAGCGCGACCAGCCCTCAACCGAGTAAACCCGGCCGAGCAAGCCTATTAGATTTCCTTCTACCCAAACTCATTCACAAATAAAGATAATATATATGTTTTCGTTAATCAGCCAATAAAGTGATCATGTCTGCAATACCAATTTTTTACCATCAGTTACTTTATTTTAAAGTCTCAATTCCAAACACATTTTTCATAATCTGAAGTGGAAATAGTAATTAAAGCACAACACACGAGTTTGTCTTCCCCAACACCATTATACAACCCACACTATGTCTATGGAGCCTCTATAGATAAAGATGAGTACAATGATAATGCCGGCAACAAGGACCCGGCTATACCTCAAACAGAATACACAAAGAACAAAAGATACATGACTCCGGGATGAAGTGGGGCTCATCAAGTCAGCTGGGAAGAAGGTGTACTGCTATCACTGATCAATATCTCCTATTGTGGAATCACATGCATCCATTTAAAGATGTAGCGCCCCCGGCAAAAGGGACATTAGTACCGTCGAATATTATTAGTATGAAAACTAAACACCAATTTAATAATTCAAAAATACAAGATGAATATGATGAACCAGTGCGGCAATAGAATAATATAAATAACCGTTTAAACCAAAGCATTCTTATTAAGAGCTATCAATAATATTTATAGGATTTAAGATGAGATCCTCTCTAACCATCTTCACACAAAGCGGCCCCGCCGCCTCACCCGATGTATGCAGGTAGAGGTGTAAGTATAATACCACAACTCTACTCAAGCGGCCCTGCCGCCTCACCCCAATGTATGCGGGTGGATGTATAACCACAGTACCAAGAACCTACACAAAGCGACAATGCTTCCTCACCCCAATGTATGCGGATGGAAATGCATCAACGATACCAATGCCAACACAAAGCGGCTATGGCGCCTCACCCCAATGTATGCGGGTGGAAATGCATCAATGATACCAATACCAACACAAAGCGGCTATGCCGCCTCACCCCAATGTATGCGGGTGGAGGTGCCATAACAATACCAAAACTATACACAAAGCAGTCGTACCGCCTCACCCCAATGTAAGCGAGTGGAGGTCCAGTCCCACNTGCCACAACAATACCAAAACTACACACAAAGCGGTCGTACCACCTCACCCCAATATATGCGGGTGGAGGTGCAGTCCCACAATACCATAATCTCCACATAAAGTGGTCATGCCATCTCACCCCAATATATGCGGGTGGAGGTGTATCACAATCACAATCTCTACACAACTTGGCATAATAACTTTCACATAAATCACGACTTGAAATTATAATATGTGGATACACAATCCATAGTTTGGGACACATCCTCAATTTATAATGCAATGTGATAAGAGCATTTTGAAACACGAACTGAACATGTATCTTCATCACAAAACTTATCGGAATACTTGATTTGTAATCAACATCTCGGAACTTACAAGGACAATGGGAATTCCAATTCTTAAAGAAGGGTTTAGCCAACATACCTCATTTGAGCTTCCTTACACTCTAAATGTTCCAGAATTCTTAGCAACTTCAATCTCTAGGATGAAGACCTAGTAAGTTTCCCTTCTTAATCTTCCAAAACTTGAGCAAGAATTGAAAAACAATTATTGAAGAAAACCTTCTCACTCTAGGGCACTCTCTCTCGCTCAAAAATGTCAGATTCTAGTTCAAAAATGGCCCAAGGAGTGTATTTAATGAAATAGGGTCGGGTTTTAAAAACCTAAAAATGAAGCTCCGGAACAAGTTTTGTGATCGCATATGCGACCGCATAATGGATATGCGGACTGCATAATGGTCGCATACTTGCTAACAAAACTGATCAAAACTTTGTCTGTGTATGCGGTCACTATGCAGTCCGCATAACCGTTATGCGGTCGCATAATGTACATAACAGTTATGCAGTCGCATAGTCGACCGCATAGCTGCTGCCATATTTGGCCCTCTCCTGCTCACTTCTACGGCCATTATGCGGCCCACAAAGTGATTTTGCGGTCACATAATGGACCGCAGAATTATATTTTTCCGCCAAATATTTTCCTTTACTTCTCGTGCATTGCTCAACACGTAAAACCAATTCAGCGCCACGAAATATTATTTTCTTTTTAAAAATTATACGGGGCATTACATGACTCCTGATGATGCGGAGCATGAGCATGTTGTCAAAACAGTCAAAATCTTGAGAGAACAACAAAAGGCAATTACGGATCACCTCTCGAGGCAAGATCGTAGGATGCAAGAATTAAAGCAGGCATTATCGGACAATTCCAATAACGTAATGGAAGGGCTCCAGTTCCTCCAAGTATTCCCGCAAATCAAACGACTCAAAGAATCAATAACAACAAACCGAGGGATGAAGTCGATTTCGCCAAAACCGGAGGAACCAGCAGTGGATCTCGGAACAACAACTTGAATGATCCTTTCAAAACTGAGCTCATGAGGTTCATGAGAGAAATGAATGAACAAATGGACCAAAATGCAAAGGAGCTACATGCTTGGATGGATCAGATCCCAGGCGGGCCACTAGTCCTAAGGGCCAAATTTGAGGAAGTATACACATTTGTCGTTTAAACCAAGCACGACACCAGAGTTGATCCCAAAGAGGTTTAAGATGCCGGATATTCTGAAGTATGATGGGACGTCGGATCCACATAAGCACATCACAACCTACACCACGGCAGTAAATGAAAACGACTTGGCTCAGCACGAGATAGAGTCAGTTTTGTTGAAAACGTTTAGCGAGACCCTCATGAAGGGTGCCCTGACATGGTATTCTCTCTTATCCATACATTCAATAGATTCTTGTGAAATACTCGCAGATTCATTCGTCAAAGCTCATGCTGGAGCAAGAAAAGTCCATGCCAAAAATGCAGATATATTCAAAATATCTCAAGGAGAATTCGAGCTCTTGCAGGAATTTGTAATCCGGTTCCAAAAAGAAAGGATGCTGCTACCAGCGATACCTGAGGAGTGGGCAGCGGAGGCATTCACGAAGGGTCTCAATCCGCTGAGTTTTGATGCCTCACGAAAAATAAAGGAGAGCCTGCTCGAGTTTCAGGAAACCACATGGGCAGATGTCCCCAATCGGTACGAGTCAAAGATAAAGATAGAAGACTATCAACTTAGCTCTTTGGTGTCCTCCAAAGGATGGGGCCGCGATAAAAATTAGGATAAGTTTAAAAATAACTTTGATGCAGATCGGAGGTCCTCTAGGGGTCATTTTCTACCGCATGAGAAAACTGATGGGCATAGTAGTAAAGGATTCCAGTAATCGGATAGGTTCGCTTCCGATAGAAGGACAGATCATTGCAAGAGAGAGAGGTGCCAGGGTCCCGAGATCCCGTATATCCCAGGTTTTAAGGTTACAACTTTAATATCAGCCTGGTAGAATTGGCGTCAGCAATGAGAAATATCAAAGAAGCAAGATTTCTGAAACCAATCCCATCAGATCCTAGCTAAAGGGATCCCAATCTATAGTGTGAATTCCACAGAATTCACAGCCATAGTACTGGGGACTGCCTACATCTTCATGAAGAGGTGGCAACACTATTGAATAATGGTCACCTCAAAGAGTTTCTAAGCGACCGCGCCAAAAATAACTATGGTAGAAGCCGGGACAATGCGGAGCCCTCAAAGGCAGCAGTAGGGTCTCCTCGGATGACAAACAACATGATCTTCAAAGGAAACGAGGCCAATGGGGTGAGATGCAAATATCAGTGAATCATGGCAAGAGAATCCGAGAAGCCGTAGAAGATGACATTACCTTCACTGAGGAAGATAAAGATGGGATCTGTCTTTTGCACAATGATGTTCTGGTAATTTCTCTTAATGTTTTAGATTTTAAAATTAAGCGTGTTTTGGTTGATCTAGGAAGTTCAGCCAACATCATATAATTGAGGGTTCTGGAACAAGCAAAGTTGACCAGAAATATCATTCCAACGACAAATCTTATGGCTGGCTTCAACTAAACAAGTGTGACAACCTAAGGACAAATTTTGCTACCCACGCATGCCGAAGGAGTAACAAAGACCACCTTTTTCGAAGTGGTAGAAAATGACATGGGATATAACGTAATCCTTGGAAGGCCGTGGATACACGAGATGAAGGTTATGCCCTCGACCTATCATGTACTGTTGAAGTTCTCGGCACTAAAACAGATCAAACAGAGAAGAGGAGGCCAACTGGCGGCAAGGGAGATGAACGTTGTAACCATTTCTAGTAGCAAGGACATAGAAAACAACAAATAGCAATTACAGGAACCGATGTCTTCTCCCATCCAAATCAAAGATGATAAAAATAGGGAGTCATCACAATTATATCAAGTACCAGAGAAGGTTGATGCGACCAAATCAACCACGGAAGAGCTCAAACAAGTGGCTTTATTAGAGGAATTTTTGGAAAGGAAATTCCATTGAGGAACGAGGTTGAGTCCCGAACTTAGGTTAAAACTTATAGATTTCCTTAAAACTAATGTTGACTACTTTGTATGGTCGCATTCATATATGACAGGTATTTCATTGGAAGTGGAGGTCAACAAACTAAGTCTGGATCCAAACTTTCACTGGTAAGGCAAAATAAACGCCCTATTGCAGAGGTTAGGAATAGGTTTGTTAAGGAATAGGTAACCCGATTACCTAACATCAGTTTGATTCGAGAGGTAAAATACCCGGAATGTCTAGCTAACGTAGTAGTAGTGCCTAAAAAGAATAATAAATTTAGGATGTGCGTTGACTATAAGGATCTAAATAAGGCATTCCCTAAAGAGTGATTCCCATTTCCAAACATCGATAAAAAGATTGATGCTATGACCGGGCACAAGTTATTGAGCTTTATTGATGCTTATTCCATGTACAATCAAATTAGGATGAACACGGAAGACCAAGAGAAGACCTCTTTCATCAAAATATTTGGCACATATAACTATAATGTGATGTATTTTAAGCTTAAAAATACAGGAGCCACTTATCAGAGCCTCGTTAATAAGATGTTCAAAAAACATATAGGTAAGACGATGGAAGTCTATATTTACGACATGTTAGTTAAGTCTCTTAACTCAAGTGATCACCTGAAACATCTCCAGGAGACATTTGACATTCTGAGAAACTACAATATGAAGCTCCATCCGGAGAAGTGTGCCTTTGAAGTTGGCTCCGATAAATTCTTGTGGTTTCTGGTCTCACAAAGAGGGATCGAAGTGAACCCCAACAAAATCAAAGTCATCGAGGATATCCCGGACCATCTAACAGATGTGAAAGAAGTAAAGAGGTTAACCAGTAGGTTGGAGGCCCTAAGCAGGTTTATCTCAAGGTCCTCGAAAAGGTGCCACCACTTCTTTTCACTTTTGAAAAAGAAGAAGAACTTCGTGTGGACTCCGGAATGCAAACAAGCATTGAAGGACCTAAAAAGGTACTTATCCAGCCCTCCATTATTGTCAAAAGCGGGAAAAGGTGAACAACTGTTAATTTATCTGGCTGTCTAAGAAGTAGTGGTAAGCGCCGTCTTGGTTCGGGAAGAAGAAGGTACACAATTTCCTATTTATTATGTTAGTAAGATATTATTAGGAGGCGGAGACACGGTATCTGCACCTCAAAAAACTGGCCTTAGCTCTCCTAGTTGCCTCTCGGAAGCTTAGACCTTATTTTAAATGTCATATAATAGCCGTTGTGACAACCTTTCCCTTAAGGAATGTCCTTCATAAGCCCGAGTTGTCAAGTCGGTGGGCTAAGTGGGCAGTCAAAGTTAGTGAATTCGACATAGAATACAAGCTCATGGCTATAATCAAGTCACAAATTTTGGCCGACTTTGTGGCCGATTTCAGTTCGAGATTAATGCCTTTGGCTGCTAAAGAAGCAGTTCTGGTATCGGGAATGGTGTCTGGAGTTTGAACCTTGTTTACGGATGGAGCTTCTAACATAAAAAGGTCTAGTCTCGGAGTGGTTCTAATCACTCCTTCGGGGGAAACCCTGAGACAGGCCATCAGAATTGAACCAAGAACGAAGTCGAGTATGAGGCTTTAGTTATAGGACTTGATCTAGCTCGGGGACTAGGTTCTGAGGTCATCGAGATAAAGTGTGACTCCCAGCCGGTGGTAAATCAAGTGTATGGAGTTTTCGACATAACGGAGGAGCGCATGCAACAATACTTGCAAGGTTCAAGCATTACTTTCACGATTCAGAGAGTGGTCAATAGTCCACATCCCGAGGGACAAAAATGTGGAGGCAGACGCGTTGGCTAATTTGGGCTCATCCACATAGAGGAAAGGATCTAATTTCAGTGCGGTCATCCAATTATCGCATTCGGTGTTGGATGTAGACGGCTACTGTGAAGTTAATTCAACCAACTTAATATGGGAATGGAGGAACGATTTCATTAAATATCTTAGACATGGTAAATTACCCGAGGACCCAAAAGCATCCTAGGCACTACAGACCAAAGCAGCCCGTTATTGTCTTATTAATATACAGTTGTACAGGAGGTCGTTCCAAGGACCATTGGCTCGGTGTCTAGGGGCATCGGAAGCGGACTACGTGATGAGGGAAGTCCATGAATGAATCTGCAAAAAACCACTCTGGTGCAGACTTGTTAGTTCTTAAGTTAGTCAGGACCGGCTACCATTGGCTCTCGATGGAACATGACGCAAATTCATTCATACAAAAATGCGACAAATACCAGCGTCATGCATAAATAGTGCATCAACCAACGGAATTGCTACATTCGGTGGTGTCACTGTGGCCATTCATGAAATAGGGGATGGACATAGTCGGTCCCTTACCACAACGGCCCGGGAAGGTAAGATTTCTTTTGGTTTTAACGGATTATTTTACTAAATGTGTTGAATCAGGTCCTTACCAAAAGACCAGAGAATGTGAAGTGGTTGAATTCATATGGGACCACATAATCTGTCAATTCCGAAAACCAAAGGAGATTTCTTGTGACAATGGGCTACATTCATAGGTTCTAAAGTCAAAAAGTTTTTGAAAGGATTAAAGATCAAACGAATTACGTCTCCTCCATACTACCCGGGTGCTAATGGAAAGGCGGATTCAATCAACAAGGTAATTGTTCAAAACCTTAAAAAGAATTTTGAAGATGCTAAGGACAAGTGGTCGGATGAGCTACCTGGCTTATCGGACCACAACAAAGTAAAGCACGAGAGAGACCCTCTTTTCGCTCATATACGGTTCAGAAGTTTTAATACCGATAGAAGTGGGGGGAACCAACCCTGAGGTATTCCCGAGCAAACGAAGAAGAAAACAACAAAGCGTTACTGGACAAGCTAGATTTGTTTGAAGAGCACAGGGATCTAACAAGTGTGAGGATGGTGGCGCAAAAGCAAAGGATGGAAAGGTATTATAATCGCAGGACGAATCTTCGATAATTCAAAGTAGGAGATTTGATTCTAAGGAAAGTCACTCAAAGCACCCGAGAGGTCAACGCCGAGAAGATAGGATCGACATAGGAAGGACCTTACCGGATTTTATCTATAACCAGTAAAGGTTCATACGAGTTGAAAAATCAATATGGAGTTAAATTGCCAATAAATTGAAACGTGACTAACCTCAAAAGGTATTACTGCTGAACATCCTTGTAGATACTGAAAGTATGTGACGCACACTTTTTCACTTCGACCAGTTTTTGTCCCAATTAAATTTTTCTGGAAAGGTTTTTAACGAGGCAGCAATGTAAAGCATACTACGAAGGAAGGATCATCGGTAAACTAACCAAGAGCTCTGTGTGGATAAACACATATGCCAATCAACCTATGGATGGTTGAATAATCTTTGGCCCGATAGCATTACTCAAGAGTCTCATCGGCCTCCAGTAACAGATTGTTTTTCCATCCACAAGTTGCTTCCATTAATGAGGAAGCAACAAAAAATCTTGCTATGAAAGGAATTTCAAGGCAAATTCAAGACCTCCAGTATTCGAATTATCGTGCTTAGCATCCGCACACTGGGGGGAATAATACATGACAAAACACTAAAAGTGCTACGAGAACCGGGGACTGTTAGAACCGGGGTGGATGCCCTATCAGGACCAGGGACCGCATGATCAGCCCTGTAAAACTAAGTTGTATACGTGAGCCACATGTATTGGCAGCTTTATTTACTTAAGAAAATAAATGTTTATGTAACTGTACTTTCAAAGATAGAAGGAATAAATCAAAGTCCTTTTGTTTTTATCTTATTTCTTGTCTGAATGATAGGTTAATTTATTTTATCATTTGAGAGTTAACAAAAACTTCAAATGCTTGTACCGGAATGAACATGAGACGTCCTCTTCAACAGAACCGTAAATATATGGGGCCTCTCTTATGAAACCCTCATAGTAAAGGGTACATTCCGGACGTGTTTATGCCCGAAAATAAAAACTTTCGGATGCAGAAATATTCCCGAGACTTTATCAATTAAATGAAAGAGAATATTTTTTTCACAACACTTAGGCAAAAGTTTATTTTATTAATAAAATCTCCAAACACGGTAAGAGGTTTTGGCATAATTACAAAAGGTAAAGGAACACATTTATACATCATTCTTACTGCTAGAACCAGAAGGGAGAAAATGGTCTTCATTTTCCTTGGTGGTAGAAGGTTGTTCCGCCGCCGGTTCAGGTCCTTCATCTTCTTCAGTTTCCACTTTGGATCCTGAATACTCAAAAGTAGTATTTGAGGAGTCTGATGCAGCAGGCCGAGCAGGAAGGCTCTCATAAGCGGTTATTTCCAGTCCCCGGGCCTGGGCAATACAGTAATCGATGTTGGCAATACCTTTTTTGGCCTCTTCCAAAGTCTTCTTATTCATATGATACATGGTGTAGGTTTTTTTGAAGACAAGGGAATCTTCTTGGTCCTAGATATTTGCTCGGAGCTTATCAATTTTGGCTTAGAGCTCTTCCTTTTCAGCCCTCATTGCGTTGATTTTGGAATAAAGCTCAACGTCGGTGGTTGAGTGTAGTCGGTTCTGCTCCATGACACTCTTGAGTCTCTCTTCCATTCGAATGAGATGAACATTAAATAAGGAAAGAGGAAAGGGGACTTCAAGGTTTGCAGACGCCAACAGATCTACCTCGAGTCTCCAAATAAGCTAATCCGAGCTGATGCGCCTCACAGACAGTTGGGAGCAGTATCAAAATCTGCACAAGGAGTGCAGAGTGTAGTATGAGTACAACCAACCCAATGTACTCCGTAAGTGTCGAGCCTAACCTCTACGAGGTAGTGACGAGGCTATGCCGGGACACCCACGTAATTAAACTTGTGCAAACGAAAATATACGAATAACATAACAACAATAAAGATGAAACACGTGCAATTGGGAGGAGGCATGCGAAGGTGGAATAGGATACGATAGATATAACAGAAAAGACAGCATAAAATTATCAAGCAAATCACCAACAAATGGAAACAGATAACATAATGAATAAAGACTACACAACATCACTCATCGTGCTTTTACTCTCAACCTCACCATGGAACAACGACAATGGCACGACATCACCCTTCGTGCTTTAACTCTCTTCCTCACTATATATTAATCAATAATGAAACAATAATCGGCACGGCATTACCCTTCGTGATTTAACACTCTCCCTTACCAGGTAGTAGTGAATATATATATGATTAGGGAGATAAAATAAGCATGAATAAACCTTACGTCAACAATGGCTCCACAATACCAAACCTCAACTTCCAAAAAACATACTCAATTATCATAAATAGTTCATAATTGCGTAAAGAATGATCAATTTAGTAATAGACTAGTCTAAGCATGGATATCGTAATCAAAGAAGGATATAAATTACAATAAATAAGTCTCACCCGCATGCTTTAACCCAACAACAACGCATAAGTACTCGTCACCTCACATATACGTTGTACCCAAATATTTAAACACGTAGCAAGTAGGCAAACAAGTCCTAATTCCTCAAGTTAAGGTCAACCACAATACTTATCTTGCTCAAAAATTGACTCAAAGCTCAACCACGGCTTTGCCTTTAGAACAAGCCTCCGAACCAACCAAATCTAGCAAATTATCAACCAAACGATTCAAAATAAGCCTTAGGAACTACCCACGAATGAAAGAGGTTCAATTTAGGTCATTATTAAAAAAGTCAACAAAAGTTAACTCCCAGGCCCGCTTGGTCCAAAGCCGAAATTTGGACCAAAACCCCATTACCAGTTCACCTTTGAGCCCGGTTATGTAATTTGTTTTGAAATCCGACCTCAGTTTGAGGTCTAAATTCCAATTTTACAAAAATCCTTAATTCTACACAAATCCCCAATCTCTACCATGAAAATCCTAGATTGTTTGGTTGAAATATTATGAAATGTAATGGGTAATTGAAAGAAAGTAGGTTAGAATCACTTACCGATAAATTGGGGAAGAAGAGCCCTTGGAAAAATTGCCTCTAAGGTTTCTAGGGTTAAAAATTTGAAAGAATAAACAAAACTCCCGTCTAACTCAACTTTTGACCACGTGCAGATGTCGCAATAATATGATGGGATATAATGTGATCCTTGGAAGGCCGTGGCTACACGATAAGAAGATTGTGCCCCCGACCTATCATCAACTGTTGAAGTTCCCGACACTAGAACAGATCAAACACAGAAGAGGAGACCAATTGGCGGCAAAGGAGATGAACGTTGTAACCATTTCCAGTAGCAAAGACATAGAAAACAGCAAATAGCAATTACAGGAACCGATGCCTTCTCCCATCCAAATCAAAGATGATAAAAATAGGGAGTCATCATAATTATATCGGGTACCAGGGGAGGCAGATGCGACCAAATTAACCACGGAAGAACTCGAACAAGTGCCTTTGTTCGAGGAATTTTTGGAAAGGAAATTCCATTGAGGAACGGGGTTGAGTCCCGAACTTAGGTTAAAATTTATAGATTTCCTTAAAACTAATGTTGACTACTTTGTATGGTCACATTCAGATATGACAGGTATTCCATTGGAAGTGGAGGTCCACAAACTAAGTCTGGATCCAAACTTTCCACTGGTAAGGCAAAAGAAACGCCCTATTGCAGAGGTCAGGACTAGGTTTGTTAAGTAATAGGTAACCCTATTATCTAACATCAGTTCGATTCGAGAGGTAAAATACCCGAAATGGCTAGCTAACGTAGTAGTAGTGCCTAAAAAGAATAATAAATTTAGGATGTGTATTGACTATAAGGATCTAAATAAGGCATGCCCTAAAGAGTGATTCTTATTTTCAAACATCGATCAAATGATTGATGCTACGGCCGGGCACGAGTTAATGAATTTTCTTGATGCTTATTGCAGGTACAGTCAAATTAGAATGAACTCGAAAGATCAAGAGAAGACCTCTTTTATCACAAAATTTGGCACATGTAGCTATAATGTGATGTATTTTAAGATTAATAATGTCGGAGCCACTTATCAGAGGCTCGTTAATAAGATGTTCGAAAAACATATAGATAAGAAGTATATATTTACGACATGTTAGTTAAGTCTCTTAACGCAAGTGATAACCTGGAACATCTCCAGGAGATATTTGACATTCTGAAAAACTACAATATGAAGCTCCATCCGGAGAAGTGTGCCTTCGAAGTTGGCTCCGATAAATTCTTAGGGTTTCTGTTCTCACAAAGAGGGATCGAAGTGAACCCCAACAAAATCAAAGTCATTGAGGATATCTCGGACCATCTAACAGATGTGAAAGAAGTACAGAGGTTAGCTGGTAGGTTGGCAGCCCTAAGCAGGCTTAACTCAAGGTCTTCGAAAAAGTTCCACCACTTCTTTCACTTCTGAAAAAGAAGAACTACTTCGTGTGGACTCCGGAATGCAAACAGACACTAAAATACCTAAAAAGGTACTTATTTAGCCCTCCATTATTATCAAAACCGGGGAAAGGTGAGCAATTGTTAATTTATCTAACAGTCTAAGAAGTAGCGGTAAGCGCCATCTTGGTTCGGGAAGAAGAAGGTACGCAATTTCCTATTTATTACGTTAGTAAGATATTATCAGGAGCGGAGACATGGTATTTGCACCTCGAAAAACTGGCCTTAGCTCTCGTAGATGCCTCTCGGAAGCTTAGGCCTTATTTTTAATGTCATATATTAGACGTTGTGACAACCTTTCCCTTAAGGAATATCCTTCATAAGCCCAAGTTGTCAGGTCGGTGGGCTAAGTGGGCAGTCGAAGTTAGTGAATTCGACATAGAATACAAGTTCAGAGCTGCAATCAAGTCACAAGTTTTGGCCGACTTTGTGGCCAATTTCAGTTCAAAATTAATGCCTTTGGCTACTAAAGAAACAGTTCTGGTATCGGGAACGGTGTCAGGATTTTGGACCTTGTTTACGGATGGAGATTCCAATATAAAAAGGGTCTAGTCTTGGAGTGGTTCTAATCACTCCTTCGGGGGAAACCCTGAGACAGGCCATCATAACTGAACCATTAACTAACAACGAAGTCGAGTACGAGGCTTTAGTTGTTGGACTCGATCTAGCTCGGGGACTGAGTTCTGAGGTCATCGAGATAAAGTGTGACTCCCAGCCGGTGGTAAACCAAGTATATGGAGTTTTCGACACAACGGAGGAGCGCATGCAACAATACTTGAACAAGGTTCAAGCATTACTTTCACGATTCAGAAAGTGGTCAATCGTCCACATCCCAAGGGATAAAAACATGGAGGCAGATGCGTTGGCAAATTTGGGCTCATCCACATAGAGGAAAGGATCTAATTTCAGTGCGGTCGTCGAATTATTGCATTCGGTGTTGGATGTAGACGGCTACTGTGAAGTTAATTCAACCAACATAATATGGGAATGGAGGAACGATTTCATTAAATATCTTAGACATGGTAAATTACCCGAGGACCCAAAAGTGTCCTAGGCGCTACAGACCAAAGAAACTCGTTATTGTCTTATTAATAAACAGTTGTACAGGAGGTCGTTCCAAGGACCATTGGCTCGATGTCTAGGGGGCATCAGAAGCAGACTACGCGATGAGGGAAGTCCATGAAGGAATCTGCAAAAACCACTCTAATGCAGACTTGTTACTTCTCAAGTTAGTCAGGGCCCGCTACTATTGGCCCTAGATTGAACATGACGCAAATTCATTTGTAAACAAATGCGACAAATACCAGCGCCATGCACAATTAGTGCATCAACCAACGAAATTGCTGCATTCGGTGGTGTCACCGTGGCCATTCATGAAATAGGGGATGGACATAGTCGGTCCCTTACCACAAGGGCCCGGGAAGGTAAGATTTCTTTTGGTTTTAACTGATTATTTTACTAAATGGGTTGAATCAGGTCCTTACCAAATGATTGGAGAACGTGAAGGGGTTGACTTCATATAGGACCACATAATCTGTCGATTCGGAATACCAAAGGAGATTGCTTGTGACAATAGGCCACATTCGTAAGTTCTAAAATCAAAAAGTTTTTTAAAGTATTGAAGATCAAACGAATTACGTCTCCTCCAAACTACCCGAGTGCTAATGGAAAGGCGGATTCAACCAACAAGGTAATTATCCAAAACCTTAAAAAGAAGTTAGAAGATGCTAAGGGAAAGTGGTCGGATGAGCTACCGGGCTTATCAGACCACAACAAAGTCAAGCACGGGAGAGACCATGTTTTTGCTCATGTACGGTTCGGAATCTTTAATACCGATAGAAGTGGGGGGAACCAACCCTGAGGTTTTCCCGAGCAAATTAAGAAGCAAACAATAAAGCGTTGCTGGTCAAGCTAGATTTGCTTGAAGAGCACCGAGATCTAGCAAGCGTGAGGATGGTGGCGCAAAAGCAAAGGATGGAAAGGTATTATAATCGCAGGGCAAATCTTCGATATTTCAAAGTAGGAGATTTGGTTCTAAGGAAAGTCACTCAAAGCACCCCGAGAGGTCAATGCCAGGAAGATAGGATCGACATGGGAAGGATCTTACCGGGTTTTAGCTATAATCAGTAAAGATTCATACGAGTTGGAAAATCAATATGGAGTTAAATTGTCAAGCAATTGAAATGTGACTAACATCAAAAGGTATTATTACTGAAAATCCTTACAGATACTGAAAGTATGTGATGCACGCTTTTTCACTTCGACCAGTTTTTGTCCCAATTGGATTTTTCTGGCAAGGTTTTTAACGAGGCAGCAATGTAAAGCATATTACGAAGGAAGGATCATCGGTAAACTAACCAAGAGCTCTGTATGGATAAACACATATGCCAATCAACTTGTGGATGGTTGAATAATATTTGGCCCCATAGCATTACTCAAGAGTCTCATCGGCCTCCAGTAACAGATTGTTTTTCCATCCACAAGCTGCTACCATTAATGAGGAAGCAACAGAAAATCTTGCTATGAAAGGAATGTCATGGCGAATGCAAGACCTCCAGTGTTCAAATTCTCATGCTTAGCATCCGAACACTGGGGGAATAATGCATGAAAAAATAGTAAAAGTGCTACGAGAACCGGGGACTGTTAGAACCGGGGTTGATGCACTATCAGGACCAGGGACTGCATGATCAGCCCCATAAAAATAAGTTGTATATGTTAGACACATATATTGGCAGCTTTATTTACTTAAGAAAATAAATTTTTATGTAACTGTACTTTCAAAGATAGAAGGAATAAATCAAAGTCCTTTTGTTTTTATCTTATTTCTTGTCTGAATGATAGGTTAATTTATTTTATCATTTGAGAGTTAACAAAAACTTCAAATGTTTGTACCACAATGAACATGAGACGTCCTCTTCAAGAGCACCGTTAATATATGGTCCCTCTCTTATGAAACTCTTATAGTAAAGGGTATATTCCGGAAGTGTTTATGCCCAAAAACAAAATCTTTTGGATGCAGAAATATTTCTGAGGCTTTGTCAATTAAATAAAAGAGAATAATTTTTGCATATCACTTAGGCAAAAGTTTCTTTTATTAATTAAAGCTCCAAACACGGTAAGAGGTTTTGGCATAATTATAAAAGGTAAAATAAAACATTTATACATCATTCTTTGCTAATAGAACCAGAAGAGAGAGAAGGGTCTTCATTTTTCCTAGTGGAAGAAGGTTGTTCCACCACCGGTTCAGGTCCTTCACCTTCTTCAGTTTCCACTTCGGATCCTGAATACTCAGAAGTAGTATTCGAGGTGTCAGATGCAGTGGGCCGAGCGGGAAAGCTCTCACGAGTGGTTATTTCCAGTCCCCGGGCCTAGGCAATACAGTAATCGATGTTGGCAATGCTTTCTTTGGCCTCTTCCAAAGTCTTCCTATTCATATGATACATGGTGTGGGTTTTTTCGAAGACAAGAGAATCTTCTTGGTCCTAGAGTTTTGCTCGACACTTATCAATTTTGGCTTAGAGCTCTCATTTTCAGCCCTCATTGCGCTAATTTTGGAATCAAGCTCAACGTTAGTGGTTGAGTGAAGTCAGTTCTGCTCCATGACTCTTTTGAGTCTCTCTTCCATTTTCTCCCTCCTCTCCTAGACAATATTAGCCTCCTCGATTTTGGCACGCAAGCCAGCCTCCAAGTTATTAACTTGTTCTTTGAAGGCTGACTAGCGCTCGGCAACAACAGTCACCGTATCGTGAAGCTCAACTCAGTAAGTCTTTGCTTCTTTAAGGTTCCCATATAGCTGGGAGGCTTCTTGGCTATGAGCCATCCTATCTTGTTCAGACTGCTGTAGTCGGGACTCGAGCTCATTTATTTGATCGATTTTAGCCTCCAGCACTAAGAGGCGCTCGACGAGCTGATTACTTAGTCAAAAGTTGATCTCGTTCTGAAGCAAGCCCTTGTTTGACCAGGATCAACCTCTGCAGGCCCACGGAGGCAAGAAGATCGGCCTGAAAAAGGGATGGAATCAAAGTTGTTACTTCAAAATATAAATCAAAAAAAACTAAAAAAATAAAGAAAAGTGAGGTTGCTACCTGCGTTGAGCAATACATGTTGTTGTTTATTAGGCACTCCCCAGAAAGGAAGTCCATCTTTTTCCAATCCTTCGCTGAAGCCAACGACTTCAGGTAATTGGCAAGCTCAGCCGGCTTGGAGAGAATATGGCATTCCTTTGAAATCGAAAGAGTAGCACTTTGCCTTACATGAGGATCTTTAAAAGGTGTCGAGTAAGTATTTCCCATGTTCCCGTGGTCGGGAAACCGTGAAGGAGAGGCATTCCCTACTTGTTTGACTGATTCTGGTGGAGGAGAAACAGTCGGTGCTGGTGGAGAAGGGAAAACTGGTGTTAGTGGCTAAGGAGATATTGGTGTAGATGGAGAAGAAACAACTGGTGTAGAAGGCTTGACAATTGTGGTTGGCTCAGTAGTCGATGACAAAGGAAGGTTAGGGCCAAACTCCTCAAACTGGGGACATCGGCAATGATCAAAAAGCGAGAATCGGCATTTTCAACAAAACCCATTTTCCCCTAGAGTGCCTAACCTTCTTTTGACGATGGATTTTGAAGTTGTACCGGATGTGCACCCGATTGAGCTGATGAAGACCTTTTACTTCTTTGAAGAGGGGTGCCTTTATCATTAGCCCCTTCTTCATCATCAATGACCACTATGACCGGTTCAGTTGATGATCTTCTCATGAGCCCCAGTCGATGAGGTACACTTCCTCTATGGTTTCTTGCTTTTAGACTAGGGACTCCAAGAGGAGGCACCCTCGCCGGAGGCCCGAGTAGATCCGCGAGCCCTACTCCGGCTAAGGGCACTTTGCAATACTCATTCGGCCTCATTGGGGTCATCGAGAGCCTCGACGTCAGGGTACACGACGGAACCCTTTGAAAGTCCTATGTAGAACAAAAGAATAGTTAACTGATCGCTCCTAAGTTGTTGATATTGAAATAAAGAAGAATTGTTTGCGTGCCGTGGTTCTTGGCTCTCCACTCGTGTTTGGGAGCCATCTCCTTCCACCGTCGGGATTCTGGAGTGGTAATATCCAAAATTTTCTGTACCCATCGGTCCAGGCCTTGAACCCGTAGTGGTTCCCAGCGAGTATCTGGAACGAAGAAAATAAAATGTTAGCTGGGATAAAGTTTTTTCACGAAGAAAAGAAACAAATATACAAAAACTTATGAAAAAGGTTCCATGATTCGGGAAAAGCTGGCGTTGTGGTCGGGATGATGTCCCTGATAGCAATGATAATGAACTGTTTCATCCATCCATGGTCGTCATCGTCATCAACACTAGTAAGAAGGGCGTGGTGGCCACGCTTGCTGAGATTCATCACACCCCCATAGAAGATCTTTGGGGAGTAAAGAATCATCATATGCGTAAGGGTTAGGGTTTCCCCAGTTTCAGTGCATAGTTGGCGGAGGCAGGCCACCGTACACCATATGGATGGGTCTACCTGTGCCAAAAACACTTGGTATTGGTGAAAAAATTCTATAATTATTAGGTCAATTCCTTCACCCGCTCCCAAGGTGAAAGGACCCAAAGTAAAAGGGTACGTGTAGACATACATGAACCCCGACTTCGAGTAGGTAACTCGCTTTATCGCATCATGGATAAGAATTTTGACGTTACCCCAGTTACATTCTTCATTCACAAAAGGGATGTTATAAGGGCGAATAGAAGAAGAGAATCTGCAGACATGCCAGAACCTGTCGTTTTTTGAGTTTAGAGGTGGTTTGTGTTCTTAGGGATCAGATGCCATGCTAAGATGAAGTAGTATGATGGCTTTTGTGGTCGGGGTTCAGACTCAACATCAACCTCTTTAAGTAGTATTATGATGGCTTTGTTCTTCTTTGGGCCTCCACCAAAGAGAAGGCCAACATTTCCGAAGATAGCAGTATAAGAAGACATGGTGGTAAGAGATCTGTGAAGAAGTTTTTACTGAGGAAGTTGAGTATTGCATAAACGTTCTAGGGAGATTTAGTGATGAAGAAGGAGTTGTGAGAGTAGTGAAAGTAAAGAATAAAAATGATGAGTAGTGGAGAAGTTATAGTTGGCAAAAATCATGGTCATGATTACCTCAAAAATCAGCAAAACTACTTGCTGAATCATGGAACAACACGTGTTTGGGTTATTAAATGCGAGAAGACGTGCATCTTTCAAATGTCAGAGACCGTTCAGGAACTTTCCTTCCAAGAAAAGAACTCTTATCCACTTCCCGATAACGCTGAGTCGTGTTGCCGGAAAGTAAGGGGGCTATCTGTATGGGGTAAAATTGATCAGTGACGGTTGGCGGAATGATGAGATGACATGTGGAACCAATGACAGGTGGATCATGAGTCAGCAAATGATTGGCATCAGACGAGAGTATATGGCCGGTGTTAGACGGATCCCGAAGTCAGAGTAGCTGACAATAAAGATTCAAAGATTTGATATTGGGTAGAATTTAATGAGCAACCATTATAGAGAATATCAACATTCAAGACCAATCGTTATGCAGCCATTAATGATAATTTTATTCCCATTCAAGAGGAACTTGATTCGAGGATCTTGTCTTCCTAAATAGAGCTATAAATAGGAAGATTAATAACCATTGTAAGGACATAAAACATTCTTCACACAAAAGCTATAATCTATTCTCTTATTACGCTCAATTGAAACACTTAAACATTGCATTTACTCCGTCATCGAAAAGGCTAAGTCCTTAGTTAGACTTGTTATCTTCTTTAATTTCATTCATTAATCTTATATTCGTTCTAATTTATTTATTATCCTTGAGACAAATCGATTCGTTTATTTATAAACCACGCTATAAATTTAACTGTACTATTTTACGGTTAAACATTATATATCTTGTGGAGTTTGGTGCCATCAAAGTAATCAAGCAAGATATGAAGAGCAAACATATCTTTTATGATATAAAGTGGCTGTTGGCAACAAGATCTGACATGCTCCATTGGGTAGTGATACCTTGGGCTGTTAATCTCATCGGCGATTTTGATTTGTGTGAGCTTGGTTGAATTTCTTGCTTTTTAACAGCTTGTTTGAATGGTTGCTACTTATTGTAATGTATCATATTGTTATTTTAAATAAAATATTTTTTTTATTGTCACTTAAATTTTATTTTATCGTTAAATTCATCATTATGTAATCACGAAAAATGTCACTTTATGGAACGACGGATTTGGTATGGTGGTGTCGTTACCTTGATTTTTTCTCTAATCTTGCCCTTCCTTACTATTAAATAATCATATTTTATCCGTTACCCTTTTTTATATAATAATTCTACTATGTATCATATTTTTTTCTTAGTAATATTGCAAGTTTATATTGTTGGTGTGTGACATCATGAAACGACGGCAAACAATATAATCTATCCAAACATTGTATTCATCAAACAATAAAATATAATGCAGTACAATACAATATGATACATTATAAAATGACATGTAACAACAATCCAAACAAGCTGTAACAGGAAAAGGAAGGACAGGTGAAAAAGGATACCCAGGTGGCGGTTTACAAAGAGAGGTGGACATATGTTAGGGTTGGGGCGAATCTATCTACTTTGTTAGCGGGAAGGTTATATTTGGACAGAAAGATAACGGGGTAAACGTAAACTAGTTATCAAGGTATAGGAATAATAGACCTTTTCCCATTAGACAATGGATTTGGGACCGATGGAGGAATCTCTATCTTTTGCGTTTGACCAAAAAACGATGCGAATATTATGGAAATTTGAATCCTTATTCATGTCCAAAAGACTAAACCAGACGAGACCTACTTATGCCAAATTCGTAAACATGGAACTTGGAAATCATCGGCAAGTAGTAGTCTTCGAGTAGCCAAACATCCATTGCACACACTTTGAAAATGAGAACATAATATATTTAATCTTAAAGAAATCAGTTAAGAAAACAACATTCCAATAGTCCTTTAGCAAGATTTCCTTTTTCCTTGGATTGGCAACGGAACCATGACTTGGGTCACAGCCCTGTTGGTACTTAAAACTGTCCCTGCAGCTTGTTTCAGTTAAGAATAATGTTGTATGCTTGAGGCTCTGATCCTGCTGGTTTAATTTGCATTGAGAAGTGGCTTCAGTGCCCTGACCATAATTGACATGTTTGGCCGGAAATCTGCCTCATATTGAACACAAAGTTCTACAAGAGCAGCCACCTGAGAATAACCCGATAGTGGTTACGTTATGCCTAATAAAAATAAAAATAAATATTAGGCCTTGTTTGACAAGAATTTTGTTGAAAGAAAAAGAAAACCTTGGCAATTGCCTTTGGAGGGTAGTCATTATTTAGGTTGGGATCAACACACTCCTTCACTTTATCTTCACTTAATAGGGGAGTTGCCTGCAGAAGATTTGAGGATGAATGAGTGCATAAAGATGAGATCAATTAGCTAGGTAGGGATATAAATATATATAAGAACCTACCCATGCAACAAGACTCTGTTGCCCTTTATAATCTAATATTGGCTTCCTTCCTGTCAACAGCTCCAATAGAATAACTCCAAAACTATAAACATCACTTTTCTTTGTTATCTCTTCTTCCATGGCATACCTGCACCATACATGACGAGAATATATACCTCTAATTTCAGTATAAGCTAACTAGGAATGTTAGGGTAAGTTTTAACAATGCAAGGCTTACTCTGGACCATGGTAGCCAAAGTCCTCTGAAGATTCAGAGGTTGTCAAGTTGAAATCAGCAATCTTTGCTGTGAAATCATCAAAGAGTAGTACATTGCTAGATCTAACATCGTGATGAATAATTGGAGGTTCAACTTTTTCATGTAGATATTCGAGGCCACTAGCTACACCACAAGCAATTTTAACTCTCTGATTCCAGGTAAGAAGTAGACAAGGCTTAGCACCTTGTACTCCCTTTCTACCTACATCCAAGAATCACAATTACTTATACAAAGGGTTATTCTTAATGAATTCATACCAAGATTGGAAAGCCTATTACCATGTAATACATCATGCAACGTGCCCATGGTTGCAAACTCATAAACCAAGATTCGATTGTTTGCTTCCACGCAATAACCCATTAGAGTCACAAAATGCTCATGCTTAAGTCTTGAAACCATTGCTAACTGCATATGTAAAATGGAAAATATCTTCTTAAATGGAGTAATACTTACAACTAGTTACACGAAAAGGAGGAAAATATCAACCTGATCTGCAAAGTCGGAATCTGGTTCTGGTGAAGAACTAGTATCCAATTTCTTTATTGCTACTTGTTGGTCATTGCTTAATTTAGCACCAAAAACGCAGCCATAAGATCCCTTTCCAATCAGAGCTTTCTCATCAAAGTTATCAGTCAGTATATTTAGCTCATCCAAGGACATCTCAATTGGTAAAACTTTCTGAGGAGCTCTACTTGGCTCTCCTCCTTCACTAGCTGCACGATGCTGGAGACATAATTAAGCAAATAATGAGGTGTCTAATGTTTATGATTGAGCAAAATAAAGAGGTGTCTGTGGTTTATTTAATTAAGAAGGCCTTATAAATTACAATCTAATACATGTAAATCAACAGGAAAAGGACATGTCAAACGTTGGTTGTTGAAGTAATGGAGTCTATCCTTGATGATAGTCTTAATTGCATTGATGAGGATGATAGAGACAATGGCACTGATGATAAGGAAGCCATAGTTGCCAAGATTTGATTCTGAAAAGGAAGACATTATTATTCTTTTCCAGTTTTGGTGTTAATTTCTTGTTTATATAAGAAGCAGTGGCAAAGGTTTCAGTCAGTCAACACGGCAACTTTTGTTCTAATAATTGTATGCAACAAGCAAATTACAGGCGGCTAAGGAACGTTGAGTTATTCAAAAGTAAACTGACATTGCACACTAGCTGTTTATTCAGAACAACCAGAGGATAAAACCAAACAGTGCTTACATGGGGCTGCAGTATTAGGCCAAGTTGCTTTATTATTTATTAATGTTTTTAGGCTAGTTGCAACGCACCTAATCTAATTAATTGGGTAAACGTTAAGCCCTTTACTATATTCTTATTTTATTTTATTTAAAAATTAAGTCTATTATTGTGCTCTGAATAGTTGACAGGGAACCCAACTACTATATTGATTTGAGCCCTTCACATTGCAGTTAACTAAATGGTGGTCTCTAGACAGTTAATTATTAAGTGTACTCAGGTGTGGACGCCAATTAAACCCGCTTCGCAAAAACATACTGTTTATGTACATAAATTATATTGGAAAAAGACAATTGGCTGATATATTTTTGAAATTACTATTTATGTACATAAATTATATTGGAAAAAGACAATTGGCTGATATATTTTTGCAAATGAATCCGCTTGACAAACATGAAGGCTATGGAGCGCTGGCCGAGCGGGTTTAAAATTTGTAGTCGAGATCGAGTCTCTGCCGTCTCAATTATAATTCCTTTTTCATAAAATTATCCCGAGACAGTTATTCTTTCTCAAAAATTGCTTTACGGGTTCCTTGTAAACTAAAGGGTTGACACTTAACCATTTATTTCATTAGTATTAGTTTATCAGGTTTCTTTTCTATACTAATAGTGAGTTTTTTTAGTTTAGTAGTAAAATCTAGAAGCACCCTGTGAAGTTTGATTTTTTTATTTATTTGAGTAAATAAATATTATAAGCTCACGTATGTGGATTACTAATTCGATAATAACACATACACACATATATATCCTAAGAAATTTGTTTAGATTGCCGTACAACTTTCTTCCTTCTATTACACTTTGTTAGTTTTGTTTCCGTTAGTCTTTTCTTTTTGGTTACTTCATTAGTTTACTATTATTTGTATGTATAGAATTTGCTTTTGCTATTTCTGTAAGAAAATTATTAGATTTTTTTAAAAATATGTTAGAATTTAATAAATTTAAAGAAAAAAATTTAAGACTATCGATTTGAAAATAAACTATATCAAAATGTACTTGTTTTATTAAAATTTAAATTTATAATTAGTTTTTCGATAACATCAACATCGATATCCTTTTGTCGAACTACTTTAAAAAGAAGGAAAAAAGTTTTAAAATAATGCATGGTGTCTGAGTTTACTATGGCTTTACAATAGTTTTTTGATCCCGCTTATGAGAAATTATGGGTGCCACTGAGTGTACTGTATTTTTTTTAACTTGTATAAACACTGGAATGAATTACTACACCTCATGGACAGTCGAATCAAAACAATAAACAAAAAGGATAAGAAATTGTGAAAAAGAAAAAGGATAAGAAAATGTGAAAGCATTGACTGTTTCCAAAAGTGATTGATATGAGACCGACAGGCAGTCTGAATTATCATCATGGAAAATAGAAACTTTTGTTATCCAGTCAGCAAAGGTTATCAATGGTTCAAAGAAAGAGTGTGGTGGGTGAGAAATTTTATGGGTAGATATGGCTGCTATACTTATTAGAATAACAAAGTGTCACTATATATTATCTAAGCTATTCATCTTCTTGGAGTAGCAAAATGTTAAACTTGGTGAATATGTTGTAATACAAACAAAGCTACTCAGACCCAACTTGTATGTTGTTTTTGTTTTACTAACTAGGCTCAAACGGTTTCGGACAGCTACTTCCCACTTACGTTGTTTAGACTTTTTAAAAATATTGTTGGGTGTATGTTGCCGAATTCTCAAAAAGTAATATATTTTTTAAGAATCCAATAAGAATACAACGGCATTGTTAAAGAGTCAGCATAGCTTCAGCTAAAAGAATTAAGTGTTTCATTGTTAAGCTCCAGTAGGACTATATAACTATATATAAATCCGTTGCAACGTTACCCGTCCGTCATGCACCAGTGGCACCTATCATACCTAACATCACCAGGAAAAAGAAAAAAGAACAAGTCGTGCTTTAGTTGTCGTGCTTTAGTTGAACAACTCAATAGAATAGGTGGTTTAAAGCAAAACCTCAATAAAATAACTTGAAAATCATATCTTTTTATAATCAACTTTCTCTATATTTTCATTTTCAGTTGACATATAGAAAATATATTTATTCTTTGGACATTGTTGATCTTAAATAAGATTTTATTACTCCTACCATTTCAATTTATACATCTTAGTTTGACCAGACACGAAATTTAAGAAAGTAAATTTTGTTTTTAAATCTTGTGGTGTTAAACTAAAAATGTGTATAATGTATCAAAATGTCCTTGAATCCAGTGGCGAAGCTAGGAATTTCCTCAAGTGAGTTCAAACTTGAAAGAAGTGAAAAACATTCTCTGACAAAGAGTGTTCAATATATGTTATATACCTCTAAAACATAATATTTTACCTATATACGCAATGTAATTTTCCGAGTAAGGGTGATCAGTTGATCACAACCGATGACCCTTTAGGATATGTAGCTTCGCCCCTACTTGAATCTTGTGGTCTTTAATATGTCATGTGAAAAGGTAAAGCTAAAGACTTACTAAATTTAGAAAGAGGCATTCCTTTTGAAACAGACTAAATAGGAAGGTAAAAAATATCAATTGAAATGGAGGAAGTAACTTAATTAGTATTGAAAAACTTCGTTTAGCTGAGCTTCAACTCACCAGCACATCTATTGCCCTTCAAAATAACAATCACGTGAGAATTTCTGTTAACAAGGAAACTATATATTAACACACATCAAACTTATACACATTGAGCATTGCATATCACACCTTTTAACAAACTAGGATCTAAATGTAATGGAGACTGACGACAAGGAGTTGCCTACTATGAGGAGGAGGAATGAGAGTATATGCTATTCCACGATCCCGCCAAAAATCAATTCTTCTAAGTAGAAATCTCTTTCATTTTCTGATGTATTTATCCAACTAGATTTTGGACATATTGTGTGTTAGCACGTTTGTTCCCAGTCAATGAACAATCTACATGTAACATAATTGAATGACTTGATTATGAATGCTAAATGAATAGACATCCCCTGAGCCTAAAAATTGAACAATTAAAATTTGTTAGGAAGGTATGATGTGTAATGAGCTAATTTTTTGTGTTATTAGGTGCAAATATTTGATATGATCGAATCTTACCTGATAATTTCTTATAGACAATATTCTTCTTGTTGTTATGTATTCGAGGTTTTGATTGCTCTGCCATGACTGAAATCTATTAGAAGGATTATAATACCAAATTAAGCTTAAATAATAAATGATCAATTTAAAACTCAATCCAAATAATAAATGGTAAACACTTAAAAAGAATCAAAGGCAGTCAATTGAAGTGAATGAGACATCCTATAATTCTTATATTTTTTTTTTCGCTGGTCAGTTGTTGATGGTTTTATGTATGGATACTACTTAAAAAAAACATTTCATAAAAAGCACTTTTCTTAAGTTTAGCTATGTAGTACAAATCCTAAAGACACCAACTTATATATATATAGCTGAATCAATAAAAACAATAAATGAGAAAAGAAAAATAATGAGGATAATGCAAATGAAAGAATTTTCAATAAATATTCTCACTTTCTAGATAAATCATTACATCCCTAACAGAACGCAAATAATTATACTTACATAAGATAGAAATTATATCTAATTGAAAAGCAACGAATACCGATGTGCATGTTATGGAGAATTTGTGCATCAGTAATTGTCAGTGGCAAATATGACCCAACAGTTTGAATGAAAATGCTCACCTTTAGAAAGAAATAGATCATCCAAACCCATAGGATCTGAGCTAAAGGAAGGTGCAGCAACAATGCTAGGAGAATGTATTGGGAAGAGAAATCTAAGAGTTTTTCTTATTGAAGGGAAGAGAGGGTTTAACTCGTTTGGATGGTAATAGGACTCTTCATTCATATGAGAAAATTAAAAGATTCTAAAGTATCAATAGTTTTTGGAACGTAAAAGTTTGAAAACGGAATTCTTTTCACCTTCCTCCTTTGAATTCTGTAATGTATTTAGACACGTATAGAATTTTGTAAATAAACTATGTAAATTTTTTAATATGGAAGAAACCCAAAGAAAGAAAAAGGATTTATAGGATAAAATGGTCATTTGGCTTTTTAAAGGATATTTTTGTAAATTAAGTTTGAACTTGGATATTCCCAAATGTTAAGAGTAACATAATATAATAAAATGATAAGTTTTAATTTAGGATGTTCCCACTTATAGTATAAAAAATATGATATGATTTATCCTTCCTAATTATAACAAAGTTACACCATCTCTTACTGCATTCATACTAGCAAATACTTTTGTTGAACTCCTCTTTAAGGATTAGAAGCTAAAAATCTACAGCTTTCTATGTAGCAAAACTTAGCCGAGCAAGCTATTCCAATGTTGTTTAAGAATCTCATATGCCTTGAAGCAAGGGACTGCCTGCAGCACAGTGTGCCCGTTTAAAGAGTCCTCTATTACAATACCCAGCCTCACCAATGTACTTATAGCTTTGTCTACAGGCATTTCAACCTGCACATAATGCAACAGTGTCAAGATGAATAGCTATAGCTGCAAAGTAATTCAATCACAAGTTACCTTTTCGTCCAACAGATCATAAATAAACTTCTCACATCTGGCTCCAACATTTCCAGCATAACTTCCCTGCATTCAAATAATTTTTGACAGGATCTCAGATGGTTAAGTTCTACAGAAGTTCGTAGCAATCAAGAAATCTTTACCTAAGTAGAAAGACAAACTTGTCCATTTTCAAATTCGTGGATAAAAGGACAATGAATGCTCCATCAATGGCAATGAGATATCTCAAAGGCATAACAGAGATTCATGACGAAGTAATAGATCTATTAGAAAAGCTGACAAGTTGAAAGAATTTCCTCATTGTTTAAGTGCATGACAACCCTCTCCCCTGCAAGAATCCGTCTACATCAAAGTAATGACACTCCTACCAGATGCTTTATCATTTTTCTCTGTGTAAACAAAAACTATGTCTACTAACTTTCTTCATAACCTTTAAAAGAAAATGAAGAAGAAAAACATGCCTTTCCACTAAAATAACTTTTCGCAACTAAACTCCAAACCAACCACCATCCTATATCACCATGTTCTTGCGACAGTGTATTCATGAACAGCTAAATGATCATGTAGGTAGAAAAGAAGAAGATCAATCGAACGAAGTGCAATCTAATGTGCAATGCTTCCATTTGCACGTAGTGGTGTTCCGTTAAAATCCTTATGGTTCTTTCATTTAAAGGGAGTGATGGAATACAGAAATTCAATTAGGTATTGAGAGATTGACATCACAAGAATGAACAACTAAAGCGACAACAACCAGAGAGCACCACTAAAATATGTGCATAATCCAAGAAGTGATATGGGCACTTGAAACCCCCATATTTGTGCAGCATTTCTTAATTGATTTGATTCCATTAGGACTGGAAACTCCGCGGGGACTATAGATCCAATTCAAGCCCCAATTAAGAATAGGATGACGACTTCACTAGACTTTAAGATTTCATGAATATTAGATTAGTCCCTGCTTAACTCTCTTAACTCACTAGCACCCAAATTTCCAAGACTTTGTTGCCGAGTCACCTCCATTGAGATTTATCAAGGAAACTTCACACATTTGGTTCATTGGAAAAGGAAACATCAAACAGATTAAGTTTTCGCTGCATTGAAGAGAATAGTCAGGAATGTAAATGGAAGGTGCAGATGGAAGTGGGCCTATTTGATTTCTGTTGCTAGTGCAATTTAATGGCGATTTCAGAGATTTTAGTTGCATTTCAGATGAAAACAGTTAGGAGTGGATTATATAAAAAGGGTGATGCCCCTAGATATTGAGGCTTTGACTGCAAAAGCTTGAAACTGCAGCGCTAAGTACCTGTTGGGGCATATAATGATGGAAGAGAAGAATGAAAAAAATTAAAAAGGGAAGAAAGAATCAGCTATTGTTGTTTGTGGTGTAGGCTATTGGCCATGGGTGGGTTGGTTTATATATGAGTTAATACCGTAAAATCCTCATAAACTATTCGACTTTTGTCAGTTTCCTACTTAAATTATCCGGTACCCCCAAAACTCCCCTGAACTATATTCCCCTAGCTATAAAAAAAACCCTCGTTGCATTTCTAGCATTGCGTATGGCACACGCTCCTAAGTATAAAACAAATGTGCCATGTGGCGCTATACGTGGCTATTTCCCCCTGAACTATATTCCCCTAGCTATAAAAAAAGCCCTCGTTGCATTTCTAGCATTGCTTATGGCACACGCTCCTAAGTATCAAAAAACGTGTCATGTGACGCTATACGTGGCTATTTAGCCGCTAAGCCTAAAACCCTCCTAAAATATTTTTTTTTTGTCAGTTACGTACTTGAACTATCTGTTGTCCACAAACCCCTTCTAAACTATATTCCCCTATATATTAAAACTCCTCGTTGAATTTTTAGAGGTGAGTCTGTATAACTGTTGAAGTGTGTGACCATCTCATCTAAAAACTTAAGTTGTTAGAGAGAACACACATTTATATACTTAATCATGTTTTCAACACGCCCCCGCACGTGTGGGCTTGATTCTTGTTTATGAGCCAAGCACATGAATTTTTTTTTGATATTGGGTGGCGGTGGGACTCGAACCCAGGACCTTTGACCATCTCATCTAAAATGTTAAATTGTTAGAGAGAACACACCTTTATATACTTAATCATGTTTTCAACAATAACTATATTAACTTATGTTTTGTACAAAAATTTAGATGAAGTTTACTCGTTCTGTATTACTCTCGGATGATTGATTAATTTTAAGCATTTTGGACAAAAGGATCTCATGCAATGTGTTATTTTTAGGTTTAATTGTGGTTGTACCCGTAGGTTTAATGTACAAAATGATGTATAAAGAATAGTGAGGAAGAAACAAGATTACACAAAATAATATTTCACAAATAAAAAACCAATCGGCCAGTAACTATATTCTCCAATTCTAGACTACACAGACAAGGTTTAAGATATTCAACTTTATTCTCTACTGGTGTTGGGTTTAATAAGAAGATTTAATTTTAAATGGATGTTCTTCAATAATATGGGTAACAAATTAAAGAAGACTAAAACTAGAAAGAGAATCATTTCAGAGGAAACAAGAGAAAAACTTTAAGAGAAAACACATATGGAGAACTGAAGAAGAAAGGTGAAAAAATGAAGAAGAAAAGTTTAAAAATAAAGAAGAAAGGTGAAAAAATAAAGAAGAAAACCTAAAATGTAAAGGAAATAAAGAAAAGATAATAATTTTGTTAAAGGGTAAGCTTAATTAGCCATTACACACGGTCAGGTGGAGCCATTTTAATGGCTATTTTCACCCTTCACGCGCCTTTATGCGAGTTATTTTACACATTTTGCCAGATAAGCAACAGGGGAGTTACTAATAACTGGGGAAATATAATTCAAGGAGGTGGACAACGGATAGTTTAAGTAGGAAACTGACAAAAGTTGGATAGTTTAAGGGGGTTTTAAGGTAGGAGTGGCAAACGGGCGGGTCGGGTTCAGGTCGAAAACGGGTAATGAAAAAACGGATAAATTATCCGACCCAACCCATATTTAATACGGATAAAAAACGGGTTAACCAACCGATAATATGGGTAACCATATTATCCATGACTTCTTGAATATGAACACTTTTGGGAGAATTTCTAGTCTCTCAAACTTGAGGAACCCCCAATTTGAGACTTTACAAATGTAAAAATTAAACCCATTGGTTATCCATTTTCTAAATGGATAATATGGTTCTTATATATATTTGACCCATTTTTAAAAAGTTCATTATCCAACCCATTTTTTAGTGGATAATATGGGTGGTTAACTGTGTTCTTTTAACCATTTTGCCCCCCCTATTTTAAGGTATTAACTCTTTATATATTGATCTAGCCTAGGAAGTAAAAATAATCTGAAAGAAGAAAAAAGAGCAAGTAGTAAAAATGAAGCACAGAAATTTTATGCTTGTTAACATTCACTATAAGTGCACTGTCCTGGTAGTTATACAGAAAAGAAAACCTTAGAATGCACAATAGGAAATTATAACAAGATTTTATTAATACAGAAAAAACAAGGATCATTGAAAAGAATTAAGTACATCAATTAACAAGGAAAGAATAGTGCACTAGGGATATTCAGAAGGCCAAGGAAAACCTGGCTGCTTTCGTTCAGCAGGACTGCATATGCTAATATGGCTTCTTTGTACTGCAAGAAGGGAAGAATGAAAGAATCAGGTGTCTAGATACGTCCTCAGCAAACCAATTTCCTTCGCTTGTTTAGACAACAACGATATAACGTTAGAGGCTTCTGCTACCTGCTGTTGTTCAGAAGCATCCAGGAGAAAGTAAACAGAACCAAAGCCACTTGCCATTGTTTTCTCATTAAGTGTCCTGTTGACCAGAAGCTAAATATAGCTAAAAGAAATGAGTAGGCATAAAAAATTTCGTACTTCATAAAAAAGAATGGAGAATGGAAGTGCTGAACTCACTTGATATCTATCCCATGTTTGCTTGTAACCCAAGACCACACGGCTCACATATATCACAAGAGCACTGACTGCAATCACATCTAAAAGTATTGCGGATCTGTAATCAGATAATCAAGTTACTTAATACAATTGCAGCATACAGAGTAATCAGAATAGTTGTGTTTAGAGTGATTTTGATATCAAACTAAATAAATTACACTAGAGAAGCCACGATCAGCTAGTGGAGGATGATGCAAGTTCGGTTTGAACCACAAGTTTGAGAATCTTAAAGTGTCAAAATTATGTGCATGGTTACCTATAATACTAATTCCAAACCAAAATCAGAGCGGTACCAACAGCATACAATAGTCACTAGAAGATAAGCTTCAAATAAGAATGTTAGAATATGATTTAACTAATGTACAAAGATAAGTAAAACTCAGAACAACAAAATTTGCCAAGCTCACTTATTTTAAGAACCCATAAAAAGGAAAAGAGGAGTTGGATGGACGCTAGTGCCTAGAAAGTACTCTCTCTCTCTTTAAAAGATTTTCGAGTCGGTTAGGGTTAGGATTAAAGGAAAGACGATGTCCCAACTAGACATTGTGCATAATTTTGACAACTGCATCATGGATCAAAAACTGTGTCGAAATCATGAAAAAGTTGAGAAATCATACAGTGAAAATATGTTTTCAAATTTGTAGTTTATGAAGTATGCCAGTAGTCCAAGTACTGAGGCAATGTCAAGGCGTACCTACAAACAAAAGTGAAGTACTTCCAGGATAAGCAGCTATAACAAAGCAGCATCCCTTTTTTCAATACACTATAAAACCTCCAAAAGTAATTGCAACAATTAGTATTAAGAGCGAGCATTCTCAATACACTGGCTAAAGGAAAATAGCAATATCTTCAAATAAAAATAAGGTCGATATGGAAAAGGTTATGACAATTGATCATTCGTTTCACATGTTGTTAGTGCTTTGATCAATGATACATATATTATTATCATCTTTTGAAGTTTCCTTCTAATATTTGATCCCACTAAAATTCCCAAAGTTGAAGACATAATTAAGCAAATAAAAGTATGACATGTTCAAACTTTTAGATTAGATGGACACAATTATTTTTGATAATTGTGGTGTCCAAGCCAGCTTGCATGTATTTCGACTAGTTCCACGAGATACCTGCCAACATAGGTACCGGGTAATTCTGTCCACAAAGGTTAGGACAGATGGGAAGAAAACACTTAGTGTTTTTGCTGTCCCTGGGATTTGAACCTGAGACATCATGGCTGTCAACCGATGGACACACAATTTAACAAAGTTATTAGAGCAAGCAGAGGTCCTGATCTAAGTTACTCGGACTCGAGTACGGGTATCCGACACGGGTATGGATCCAAAGGTCGGATCCTTCATGATCAAAATTTTAGGATTCGAGGATATGGATCTAGGTACGGGTACGGGTGCGGGAATTCGGCGAAAAATATATTAAAAATCTAGAAATATAGCTATAAATTGGATGAAGAAAACAATTTGAATTTTTTTGGCTTTGGTCACAGAAAGTCGAGATGAAGCAGAGAGAGAGAATGGCTTCTTTGTCCATTTTCTTGGTCTTTTGAAGGAAAAGTAGGTAGAGAAATGATAGGAAGGATGTATTTTGCTGTCACTCTGTACCCCACTTTTTAGACAATAAAGTACACTACCCCACTTTTTTGACAAGAAAGTTCACTACCCCACTTTTTTGACAAGAAAGTTTACTCTGTACCCCACTTTTTTGACAAGAAAGCCACTTTTCATGGGATAGTACAATAAAAAATATAAAGAGATTTGTACTACTTCCTTTATTTACGGAAATTTTCCTTAAAATTTTGGTCAACACACCCGATCTCGTCTGACCGGATCCAACACAGATCCCACACCCTTACCCATATCAGTGTCGTGTCAACACGGGTACGGTGCCCAAATTGCTGAGTCCGAGTAACTTAGGTCCTGATTTCAAATCTCACCACCACCCTCCATCAAAAAGTATTTTCACGTGCTTGGCAGTTGGCCCATCTAAAAAAACAAAACCGCATGTGAGAATGCGTGTACAAGACATAATTAAATAAAAATATACAAGCTTTTAGATAAGGTGATCACATAATTCAACAACTTTCACTAAGGTTTTTGTGCTTGAGAAGCGAAGGATCCTATCCATAGGTTGAAGTTCTTAGGAGGATTTGCGCTAGTAAAAGTGCAGGTATGGAAGCTGCATGAAACCAGCTTTCCCTTGTATCTATAAAATGCTGCATAGTTTGGACTTCTGAAGCTATTTACTCCTTCTAGATATGCACGCATGGGCTAAATAAAAGCTGAAATGATTAAAAGTTTCATGGCTTCGGTCTTGAGAAAGAAAAAGACTTCAGTAAGCACGTATAGTGGCTACTCTGATACAGCTTAGACCAAAAATTTTCTACTTAGAACTCCCTCTTTGTATGATAGGTCTTTCTTGTATCTGATTTACCAATCACATTAGGCACTGTTGTTTTGCCGATGTGCTAATGTCTTTCATTTATTTATCCATTTCAAAGATGTGCTGGATTATCTAATTCATGCTTCTTTCTAAAAAGAAATTCCCAGAAAAATATCACAAGATGGCAATAGAAATTAGGTCACATCAATACTTAGGAAACCAACTAAAATTAATAGAAAACTTGATTTAAGGGAATAAAGGCCTACAATACAATGGTTATCAAAGAACGTGGATACTAACGTTTAGGTATTTTCAGGCTACATATTGACATTGTCCCCAATTTCAAATTTAATATCCATATACACACCGCAGAAACAGCTAATTCCTAGAGTAGCAATGGGCATATCCGCATATGGTACAACTGATGAGAATATGTGTGCTTGATACGACGCCACCCTTAAAAACTTATTCTAGGAAGAAATATAAGTCAGCACCTGTGAGTCACATGAGCAAAGAACAGGTCAGCAACTCAGAACAAGTCAGCAGCAAAGAAGAAGTCAACAACTTATTGGAGTTTTTGGGTCTCGGACAAATCAAGGGCACTCTTCCATGATTTTCACTTCCAGCACCACTTTGTTATTTGTTGCTAAGTTCTAAGAGTCAGTTAGACCACTTTTTTTTCTGTTGCTAAGTTCTAGGAGTCTGTTATGATTTCATTAGTTAAAATACTAGCCTTCCCTACCTCTCAAATGACTACCATGGATGCTGCTGTGAAAACTCAATCCAAAGGTAAGGTTAATGCTTGAGTTACTCGGACTCTTCTCTTTCAAATGTCGCACCCATGTCAACACGACGTGGATGCGGGTGTGGGATCCGTACCAAATCTGATCAACCGATTTTGGGTACTTTGACCAAAATCGACGGAGAAATATAATGATTTTTGAAATCAAAACAAAAGTTATGGTGAAATTGAAGAAAATGAAAATACCTTGTATATGAATATTTTTATATCAGTTCTTTTCTTTTTATCTCCTCGGATTCTCCTCTTGATCAATACTTTTTCCTTCTTAGAATATCTTTTAAGTTTTCCACGTAATGTCTCATAATTTAGATATATCTTTATAACTCTATTTTTATATATTTGAATTATTTTTAACCGAATCCCCGCACCCGTATCCGTACCTGGATCCATACCCTTGAGTTTTAAAATTTAGATCATGAAGGATCTGACCTCTAGATTTGCACCAGTATCGGACACCGCACCCGAGTCCGAGCAACTTAGGTTACTGCTACTGGCACAGAGCCCCACAATACCGGAAGATCATCATGGGTTGACGACATCGATGCCGACGTCGACTTACTGTGGTGGGTGAAAAACCCCTCTCGCCGGCCTCACACCAAGATGGAATTTCCTTGTTTTGATGGAGGAGATCTTTGCAGTTGGATCTTGAAGACTGAAAAATACTTCTGATATTACCAGACACACGATGATATGTCTTTCTTGTATCCGACCCTATCGCCACCCTTATTTCCAAAAGTCAAATTGAAAAGCGGGTTTCTGACTTGCTCAATTCAGGCTTCATCAGGCCAAGTACCAATCCTTTTTGCAGCCCTGTTCTTGTCAAAAAGAAAGATAACACCTGGTGCATGTGCACTGATTATAGACGCCTCAACCAAATCACTGTTCCAGATCAGATAAATAACCCATTCCAAATGTGGATGAGCTCCTTGATGAGTTACATGGTGCCTCAAATTTTTCCAAAATTGATCTTCGCTCCGGTTACCATCAAATCTGCGTCCACCCTGCTGACATCCATAAAACAGCTTTTCGAACCCATTCTGGATATTGTGAATTTACTGTCATGCCCTTTGGCCTTACTAATGCTCCCTCTACTTTCCAATCAGCCATGAATGACTTATTCCGACCCCATTTGCGCAAATTTGTTCTAGTCTTTTTTGACGATACTCTAGTATGTAGCCCAATTCTTGACCAACACTCATTTGAAGATTATCGTACAGTTGCTTAAGGTGAATCACTATTATGCCAAAGCATCCAAATGTCTCTTGGACAGCCCAAAATTTCTTTTTTGGGACATATAGTGTCAGCCGAAGGAGTTGGTGTTGATAAGGAAAAGATCCAATCAGTTTTGAGTTGGCCAGCACCAACTAATGTGAAGGAGTTACATGGATTCCTGGGTTTGACAAGTTACTATCGCCGATTTGTCAAAGGTTGCAGTTTGATTGCTAGGTCGCTTACTGAACTCACCAAGAAGAATGCTTTCAAATGGTCCTCGACAGCAGAAAGCATTTCTTCGACTCAAGCAAGCCTTGACCACCGTCCCTATTCTACGATTGCCTGATTTTACCCAGCCATTTACAGTGGAATGCGATGCTTCCTCTGAGGATATTGGGGCTATTCTTCTACAATATGATCATCCCATTGCATATTTCAGTAAGGGTCTTTCTTTTCCAGCCGGTTTAAGTCCAGCTATGATCGTGAATTGCTTGCCCTTGTGTTAGCATTGCAGAAGTGGAAACACTACCGTTTGGGACACCATTTCTTTGTCCAAACAGATCATCGCAGCCTAAAATATCCATAGGATTTTTCTTATTGGGCTGAAGCCCTTTGCGAGGATCCATACACTCGTGAGGTCTTGACAGTTGTGGATCTATCCCCAATCACTCAGCCCGATTTCCATGTGGTGGACAACAAGTTCTATACAAAGAGAGGTTAGTGGTTCCACACAATAGCTCTCTTCATCAGAAACTTCTTTCTGAGGCACATGATACACCTGCAGCAGGTCATCGGGGATCTGAAGACTCTTAAGAGGCTTTCTTCCGGTTTTCACTGGCTGATAAATGAACCTTGCGCCTAACTCAACCCCAAAAGCTAGCTCATGAGGTGAGGATTGCCCAAGACCATATATGGAGACCAAGAAACCCAAACCCACCCCTCACGCCCAGGCCTGCAAACTGGAGCGTGAACAACATAAATGGGGGCCCAACATTGATAACAATAAATTGGGTTGGGGCTGGCTAACTCAACCCCAAAAGATAGCTCATGAGGTGAGGATTGCCCGAGACCATATAAGGAGACCAAGAAACCCAAATCCCACCGATGTGGGACTCAACACTAGCCAAAGATGAAGCAGTATGTTCGCCCGTATGTCCAGAATTGCTTGGTTTGTCAACAACCAAAGTATCAAGCTTTAGCACCTGCTGGCTTGTTGCAACCTCTTCCAATACCAGCACAAATTTGGGAGGATATTTCACTAGACTTCATTTCCGGTCTGCCTAAATCGGGTGGATATGATACCATCTTAGTGGTCATCAATATGCTAAACTCTCCCCTCACTTCTTTGGCCCAGACAGAATTCTTCGTTGTGTTGGACCAGTGGCATATGAGCTTGAACTATCTGTAGATTCAAAGGTTCATCCCGTCTTCCATGTTTCTCTCCTTCGACCAGCCCATCGACAACTGCTTCCTGCAGTTTCAGCCCCTCTACCTATCGATTCTGTATGGAAATTGGTTGACTCCTGAAAAGATCCTTTCCCATTGCTGAACATATACAGCTGGTGTTCCTTCTCTCGAGCTGCTAATCCAACAGAAAGACACACCTCTTGAAGAAGCAAGCTGGGAATGTTATGAGCTCATTGCTGATCAATTTCTCACCTTTCTCCTTAAGGACAAGTCGAGTTTTCAGGGGAATGCACTGATACGACACCACCCTTAAAAATTTATTCTAGGAAGAAATATAAGTCAGCACCTGCGAGTCACATGAGCAAAGAACAGGTCAGCAACTCAGAACAAGTCAGCAGCAAATAAGAAGTCAACAACTTACTGGAGTTCTTGGGTCTCGCACAAATCAAGGGCACTCTTCCATGATTTCCACTTCCAGCACCACTTTGTTATCTGTTGCTAAGTTCTAGGAGTCAGTTAAACCATTTTGTTATCTGTTGCTAAGTTCTAAGAGTCAGTTATGATTTCATTAGTTTAAATATTCTGTTATGATTTCATTAACTTAAATACTTTGTTTGTTCTGCACTTTCGATAATGAGAAAAGGAAAGACTTAATTTTTCTGGAGCCTTGTCCTCTCTGTATGGACAACCTTTGAGTGTTTATGATTCTTGCGCTCAAGTTTGTAATTATAATTCTTTCCATTCACTTCTCTGTAGCCTCTAACAATGCTTTCCTTTCACCCTCTTTTCTCTTGATACCAAAATGTAATAGTTTAAGGTTTCATCTCAAGGTCCTGAATTTTGGTATATGAATTACTATGTCACAGATTATATTTAGTTCATTTTACTTAACCAATTAAGGAAATGTGCAAGCCATTATGATAAGCATTTAGACATCCAACCTGAGTATTGGTTTTGACCAAACTAATCAAGCACTCATTGGTCTGTAGTATATATTAAAAGCCCACCAGCAGGTTTGCTTGTCTAACCTTACAACATTATAATTTTCAAGTTCCTTTCAATTTAATAGAAGATTCAGGCAGATTTATAAGAACACTTGAAAATCGGCTTAACATATCAATGAAAAAGCGACATTAATGCAGAATGCTGAACACCATTGTCAAAGTCTCAACAAATCAAGCTGTAGAAAAATGCTTTTTTCCATACTGGAAGGATGTGAGTGTTGAGTCTCGCTAGGGAATAAATTTAGTTCATTTTCGGCTCATACCGAATCTAGTATGCGGAAAGACAACTTCTTGTGCGGAAAAACAACCTACAAAGAGTAACAAACATAATTAACTGAAGTACATACTAAATCAAAATGTGGATGGAAAAAAGATACAATCATAAACTTCAAGTAATTCAATAGTTGATCAAGTATATTCCATGATTAAGGATTTACTGGTAGATCTGGAATGGGGATTTTCTCATAGATCTTCAGCTGCAAAGAAGGGAACTCATCTTTATCCACATCACCTCCCTCCCAAGTTTCCTTGATGTATAGTAAAATCAACTCTTGGTAAGCTGGCTCCTATCATATAAACATTCATATCGTATGAGGATGCAGATCCTAAGAGTAAAGTTTTCTAGCAAAAGATGAGCACATAAGTGTTTAAATGTTTGCTTTAATGAAGTTTACTTGGCTAAGAACAATTTTGAAGGCATAAATATTCTTTAGGTTCAGCATAAGTATTCTTAAGGTGCATTCCATTGCTATTGCTAGAGATCAGGGTATTCGGTACGCAAAGTAATATATGAGATGCAACATTTGCAATGAATTATTTTAAGCACTATGGTCAGGTATAATATTTTCCAACCACGGAAAAATATCCAATGTTTATGAAGAATATATAGGAGGAACTCGAGGCCACTAATGTACAGTTTTAAGAAAGCAAAAATGGAAGAGAAAAAGAATGAATTGCAGTTGGTTTGGTGGTATAAAAGAATTTTGCTTATAAAAAATATAAGATAAAAGGAAAGGCAATCTCCAAAAAAAAAAAAGAACAATAATGCAAACGGAATAAATTGTACTCCCTCCATTTCAATTTATGTTAACCTAGTTGATTGGGAACGAAGCTTAAGAAAAAAGAGAAGACTTTTGAACTTGTGGTGTAAATGAGGCACATATATTTTGTGTGACTATAAATCATTGCATAAAGGTAAATTGTTTCCAAATATGGAAATAGGTCATTCTTTTTGGCACAGACTAAAAAAGAAATAGGTTCACATAAATTGAAGCGAAGGCAGTAATATTTTTTAAGTAGTATGAATTGAAGAGCCCATGATATTCATTGTGCTTCAAGCAATTATGAAGACAAAGAGTGGATATTAAGGCACTAATGACCTATGCTATGCGAACTGAACATGAATGTAATTGAAGTTACCTGGAGAGTTGATTTTGAGAGAAGAATGGAAATAGAAGTTCTCAACATTCTCCAAAGATCATTTGCACATAATTTCAGTGATGCGGGTTCCCATATATCGCTAAGTGATATCCTCGACAAAAAGATTGGCCTACACAGAAGATTCTTTTGATGAAACAGTCATTTAAGAACTCAACGAAATTTAGATCTCAGTCTTAAACCAAAGAAACTAACAACAACAGCAGCAGTAACAACAACAAAAATCTTTCTCAGATTTAGGTAAAATATGAGTTTTTCTTACACATAAGGAGTGTTTCAAGTTCTGTTAGAACACACAAACTCAGTCACATAGCCATATAATATTTAGTACTCAAGTGGACAAACCTTAAATGAGATTCAGTTTCATTATCATCTATTTCAAGTTCAAATTGCTGTTTATGTGTTGACGGTAGAACTCCAATCAGCATCAGCAGCTTTTTTAGAAGCCTACCACGAGGCCCAGCTGCTGAAAGATTTTCTTCATAACGAATTACAGCATTCTGTGCAGCTTTCTGAAGGGGAAGGTCATCTTCTGATAATGCGTCAACTTCAAATGGCTTATTTGATATGTGTTGGTTGTCACTAGATGTTTGCTGGAAAATGGGAAAATCCTTCAACCAAAGCTTGACTTTTTGGGCCCAAATTCGAGCATTATCTTCTGTGATAGATCTTTCCAAAACCTGGATCAAGAATAAATAGCAATCTTAGAATGATTGTAACGACCTTCAAAATTAAGGGAAATCTTTGCTTCTACATCAAACCACTAAATGTATTAGGAAAAAGAACTATATACCATCAAGTAGAAGCATCATCATAAAGCAAATCAACATGGTTTCAAGTAATATGCAATCAAGAACCAACCAAGACCAGAATGATTGAGCTTGAGAATCAGTTGGCAGCAGCCTTCACATGTTTTCCTTAAAAAAGAGCAATCTTAAAATCATTTTCTACCATCTATCGTCCAAAAATGGCCAATAGACTACCTATTTCCGCCATTGCTTGCTGCTTCCCTTAGCACATAACTTTCGGATTTCTCGTAATCTTGTCATGTCTGTCTCAATTAAAACAATCTGTTGATCTAGGAGAGCCTCTGAGTGAAATATTTGAAATGACGATCATTTGCCACAAGTATAAAACTTTTTAATAACTCTTTTGTTTAGCTTCCTTTTGCATATTTGAAGCAGCTCATTTAAAGGGAATGCACTTAGTTGGCGAATGTTTCCAATTCTTTTGGAGATCCATGGAAATTTGTAACTGTGATCGCTATAAAATCCAAGAAATCAGGTTCATAGGTAATTGGCAGAAGAAAACCACCAAACCAACAAAATTGCCCCTCCAAAAACATATTGGGGGACCCTTGGAATGCATCTTTTCAGGGTACCTCTAGAAAAAGGAAAATTTGATGTACCAGTAGTCACATACCTCAGTCAACCAAATACTAACTTTCTTCAGAGGTTTGACTATTAGAAAGAAAACTCTTTGTAGAAACTTTGACTGCAAGTAATCTAGTTTTTCAACTATTAGCAAACCCTTCTGCCTCTCAGTTGCATAACCACGTCTGCATGCAAAAGTTAATGACTTTAATACAAGTATATTAGCTTACTTGTCAAAAAGAAAATTGAGTGGGAAAGAAAGATAAGTCAATAAAGAGATGTAAGGGAAAGTGTAAGAGATGGGAACTCAACAGAAAATAAATGAGTAATAACATGAGTAGGATTAAAGTTGTTAAAAGTCAAGTAAATCATTAAGAATATTGTGCTGAACATAATGATTATAGCATAATAAATACTATCTCAAGAATTAGGAATTTTTCCATACTTCAAGTAGCTCAAACCCCACAAATAAGGAGTCCTCTTTGTTCTTAACAATCGATTTCAATATAGTTTCTCTTTTCTTTTCTATTTGCACATTATAGCAGAACTTTTACGATCTCAGTAATGTGAAAATATCTGTCAACCCAAAACCTTAAGGCAATGAGTGGAGGGTCCAGGACCTTTATAAACACCTTTAGATATCCTCGTTTGGAACTTTAATAACTAAACACCCTCCGGCATAATCCAATTTTGGGATTCACACGTGAACTTTGAATGTAGACTTACGACTCTAAATATGGACTTGCTAAAACTATAAGGTAATAGTGGATGACGAGTTTTATAGACTCATTTAATTGCCTTGTACATCTGGTGTAGACTTTAACTCAACAAGTAGCTTCTCCAGCTGACGACTGGCCTTATCACTTATGCCACTGACCAAAATTTTATTTGTTGTCTATGTTTTTCTAACAACGCTTCTTGCAGGTGACTGAGTCAACGGCAACATACCTCTTCTTATTCTGGTGATTCTTCTAGCGATTGTTTCTTGAAAATTCTTCTCCTTTTTTCCCCATGGTAGTAGAGTTTGAATGTTGAACCCTTCATCTGAACATCGATTTCTGGTCGGTGTTCTAGAATAAATCTCGAAGGGGAGCCTTGACGTAACTGGTAAAGTTGTTGCCATGAGACCAGGATGCCACGGGTTCGAGCCATGGAAACAACCTTTTGCAGAAATGCAGGGTAAGGCTGCGTACGATAGACCATTGTGGTTCGGCCTTTCCCCGGATCTCGCACATAGCGGGAGCTTAGTGCACCGGGCTGCCCCTTTTTTGTTCCAGAATAAATCTCATTCTCTTCTTTTTCTACAAGATATCAAAGTTTGGATATTGAGTTATTCGAGTTTGGTTTTGAGTTCCTCTCTGAATGTTGAATTTTCTGTCATTGTTCAAGAGAAGTCTTTTTCTCGTTCTTTTTTTTTATGATATCAAAGTTTGGGTATTGAGCCCCTCCTCAAATATTAAACTTTTACCAGAAGTCTTCCCACACCATGGTAACAGAATCTTCGTACGAGTCCCTCTTCTTTCAGGTTAATCTTGTTGGGATATATACTATTAACCATAAATTTGGTTTGGATATAGTATTTATTATAGAATAATTGTTTATTCAATTTTAATATAGTTTTAAATAGATCATATATTCGTGTGTGTCCTTTACTTATATAATAGATGATTTAGTGTATAGAATTTAGCTTATACACGGAAGATTATACGGGAATAAGAAGCAAGCTCGCCTTCCTTTTTGATCATTTTGATAGAGGGGGATGAAGAAAGTGGACAATCATCGATTTTTATAAGTATAAAGACTGTTCACAATCTAAGATGGAATTGGACAAACCATCGGAATGATTGTAGCACAAGATTAAATACAATTTACCTTGATTATGGGAATGGTATAATTCCAACTTCTTGTGCTAGTACATTTTGTATGTATTGAACGGACCAAGTAGATATAAGTATTTTATACTGACTTAATAAAATAAGTCTCTAGTTCATTAAATGTACTTATACTCTTAATCTTTGATATAATTATTATTAGTTGTGTACATTATTTATTGTTTTGATTTATTAAAAGACGAGATTCTTTTGTGGGTCAATATACTTGGTAAATTGGACAATGATGATATACATTGCCGAAGTAATAGTTAGTTGATGGAATCTATGTCTTGGTCTAGAGATTGATGATACACCTTTATGAAAGCTTATAAGTTTTCATGTGTAAACCCTACAAGTGAATTTTGTATCCGTCTCGAGAAATAAGTTAAGCCAAAGTCTAAAGAAAATAATCAAAGAATTAAATTGTCAGTAATTTAATTTATTTGATCAGTATCTGAATCTTAATATGGGGAGTTAAATAAGGTTTAATGGAAGAATTTTGAAATTGAACTGAGGAGTGCAATTATGAATTTTGAGTAGAATAATTCGTAATTTATTATGGCGATATTAATTCAAATATTTCGAATTAAATTCATAATAGGAAGCCTCATTAATTAAATTATGCAGTCCCTGTTGTACCTGAATAATTAGGAATTAAATAGAATCATGTTTCTTGGTGGAAAAGGAAGACCCAATAGGTTTAGGAAAAGGTTTTAAACCCTAAAACCTGTGGCAATGTAAAAGGGTCTTATTTCATAAGGAGGCCATGCTTATTTCCGTTCATTTTGTTGTTATTGAGATTCTTGTACACATTGTGGTTGAGCCGTGAGCTATGTGTTGTAGTGGCATTGGTATTGTTGGTTTTGGCAATGTTGTGGCATATGGGCACGTATGGTCCGAGTTGATTATTATGTTGTGATATTGATGTGCATACGACGAGATAAGGTGGGATTTATGCGCGTGTTGCTAGTAAGGGAATTACTTGAAGCCACGCGACGAGATAAGGGGGATAAAACGCGTGAAGCTATTTCAGAAAAAATAGTTTTCTAAAAATAAATGCAAGGCTCACGCGGCGATATAAGGAAGATTGTGATTGTGACTTGTGAAATGTGAATATGAGGTGTGGTACCTCAGTGAGATTCTTGTTATACATTCCATGTTGGAAAGACTTGTTGATTTTAACGGTTATTGTTTTGTCACCTTAACTCAGTCCATTCATATTTTGGGTTGTAATTGGTTACTTATTGTCTTTATCATTTGTACATTCTTTGTTGTCATTTGTTGCTTTTATTTTCATTGTTAGCCTTGTATTGATAAATTATTTTATTGTTATTTATTGCCTTTAATTTCACGTTGTTTAGATTATATTAATATTCTGCACAGGTTCCTATGTCTAGTAGGTGTCTTGACCTGACCTCGTCACTACTCTACCGAGATTAGGCTTGATACTTACTGACCTGACCTACGCTTCTGCATATTTTTGTACAGATCCAGGTACTTCTGCTCGTGTCAGACCCTAGTGAGTTGATTCAGACGTTTCAGAGACTTCAACGTATACCTTGACGCAAGCAGGCCTCGGAGTCACCTTCTGCTATTGTCGCTACTACTGTTTATTTTCATATCAAAACAATGTTGTATTTAGAGATTCCTAGTGTACTTGTTTAGAGCTTATGACTCTGTACCACCGGTTTTGGAGAATATTTGATTGTTGTTCCATTTTGGTGTTATTATGATATTTTTCAGTTTAATTTATTATCTTATTCGTTATTTTCCGCTAAATTCTCAATGTGTGTTAGGATTACCTAGTCTTAGAGACTAGGTGACATTACAACAATCTAAGGTGGGATTTTGGGGTCGTGACAGTATGCTTGGTATATTCACAAGCTTCACAAAAAAAATCAAATTGAATTCTGAAAAACAAACTGGGATATAACTCTTTTAAAACAATAAATGATGGGTGCCCCAACTATCTATGCCACTGTATTATTTCTTGTTTGACATCATTATTTCCTCCAAAAGAGGCTTGGCCATAGTCTCAAATTCCATCAATTCAATATAAGTCATCATGCAATCTACTACCGTCAATCGTCTTCCTTGTTTGAAGATCCTAAAAATACGATGATAGGAAAGAAGTCGACACTACAGTTTAGTTTTTTGGTGATGGTGCTAACAAATAGCAGGTTAACAGGAACTCAGGTACATGTAGAACAGATGATAATGTTCTAGAAACATGAGTTAGGAAGCCATTGGTTATTCTGAGATAATTCCTTTTAGGACTAGGATAGCAATTTTGAAAGCCGTTAGAGGAGCCTGTCATGTATGTATCCGCACAAGAATCAATAATCCAAGAATTAAGGTAAGCATTAAAGGCAATACCAGACTACGTAATTGGAAGTGGCAACATTAGAAGTGTCAAGTTTGTTTAGGAGACGGCGAAGATACTGAACTTCATCCGAAGACAAAGCTTCTCCAGAAGCAATTTCCTTGGATATCTCCACATTTTTTGTAATATTAGTTGGACCCCTTGATGGACCTACACATTTTTCTCCACGATCTCTAGTTGGTCTACCATGTAGTTTTCCCAATGTCTCCTTTGTATGCTTTGGCTTTCCACAGTAATCACAGTGTAGGTGATCTTTATCATAAGTAAATGTCTTTGGTTGTTCATAAGACACAGTTAACCCGGACTTCTCCGTTGGTGCTAAATAAAGCATGACCCCTCATCAACTCTCTTCTTGTTAAACATAAGAGTATACATCCTCACATGAAGGAAAATGAACTTTACCGAGAACTTGAACCCTGATCTGATCATAGATCCTTTCCTTTTAAAACAGTTATTGAAAGAGAACAGTATCACTGGTAAACTTTGCTTGGAGATCCTGATAGTAGTCAATGTCCAGCCATAACCCATTTAACTCGGAATAATATTCAGTGATAATTAACTTAGCCTTACTTAGTGGCATGAATCTTATTTCGAATTTCAAAGATCCGGGCATCATTTCCCTTGTGAGAATAAGTGCTCTTAGTCGAATTCCAAATCTTTTTAGAAATAAATATTTTGATTTTCGAGTGGTTTAGGATTGATTTGATAGAGTGATTCTCAATTTGGAAGCTTTAAGTTGGAAGAGTTGACCAAGGTTTGACTTTTGAGTAAACGACCATAGAATCGGGATTTGATGGTTTTAATAAGTTCGTATGGTGATTTTGGACTTGAGCGCATGCTCAGATTTGAATTTAGATGTTCCTCGAAGGTTTTGGCTCTATTTGTTGAAAGTTAACAGTTTGAAGAAGTGGAGAGTTATTGGTTGACCGAGAGTTGACTTCGGTGTTATCAGACTCCTATTGTGATTTTGAGACCTTGTATACATTCGTTTCGTTGATTAGAACTTGTGTGCTTGGTTGTGATCCGGAATGTTTAAGTGTGATTTGGATGCGTTCGGCGAAGTTTGAAGGTTCAAAAGTTAAGACCATGATTTTTTATCTTCGTTCTTGGTTTGATGTTATTTGTGGTGTTTAGTTTGGATAATGTTTTTGGACCTGCCGGTATGATTGGACGGGGTCCCGAGGGGCCCGGGTGTGTTTCAGATCATTTCGGATCATGTTTGTGAAGCTGGAATTCTCTAATTTTCTTGTGCGTCGCACCTGCGTGGATAGGTCGCGGCTGCGAGAGCTTGGTCGCTTTTGCGAAGTAGATGATTATGGGGATTGATCGCCTCTGCGGAAAAGGTAGCACAGGTGCGTGGTCACACCAGCGAGGTTATGCGCGCACCTGCGAGTATGGCTTTGGTGGCCAGTGGTCGCGCCTGCGAGTGATTTGCGCAGATGCGGAGATCGCTTCTACGAGTGGTAGTGCGCATATGCGAAGTCTTGGCAATCGATGGAGTTATGCGCATGCGAGCCTTAGGTCGCAGAAGCTGAGGCCACAAATACGGCTCTTTTGGTCGCAGATGTGATCGACCCGGCAGAGGTTATATTCGAGTGTTTTGATGCATTTTTCACTATTTTGAGTTTTGGAGCTCGGTAAGAGGCGATTTTGGTGGGGTTTTCACTACTATTTTATGGGTAAGTAATTCCTACTTAGATTTGATTATATACTTTGTTTCCCCATGGATTTATTCACCAAGAACTAAAATTTTGAATGAACATTTAAGGTTTTTGCCTACACATTAAGAGAGTGTATTTTGGGGATTTGAGTACCGATTTGGACTCGGTTTTGAAATCTAATCATATATTTGGACTCGGCAGGTTATGAATCATAAGATTTTGGTATGGTTTCGGATTACGGGCACGCGAGCCCGGGTTGACTTTTGCTGATTTTTGGGAATTTCTTCAAAGATCGAAGCTATATGGATTGAGATCGCTTCCTATAGCATTGTTTGACTTCCTTGGTTGATAATTGGCTTGGATTTGCGTGGTTGGAGGGCTAGAGCGAGGTTGCTACGCGATTTGTGGTTGAAGGCTTGCCCGGATGAGGTAAGTATCTTGCCTAATCTTGTTGACGAAATAATCCTTAGGATGTGACTTTGTTTGTCTAATTGGTATGTGTGAGAAGCGACATTTAGTCGAGGTGACGAGCGTATATACGGGTGCTATGTATGATTCATGACGGAGTAGTCTTTAGGCTATATTATGCCTTGATTTGGATATAGTGTTTCTTGCTATCATGCTTTATATGTTTGTATGACTACGTGAACTCCGTGAATCATGCTAGAGATCATCTATAGGTTTGATTTCCCTATTCAAACATGATACTCATTATGTGTGGCGTAACCGCCTATCCTGAGTTGTAGTTGTACACTCCGCACATACATATACCTTAGCATGCTATGTTCCTCAGTCCATAAGTATATGATTTGATATCTGTTATTCGTATACATGTGTTCTGTATATGCTTTTTGTGTGATGACTAGATTGACAACGCATAGGTGGTCCGTGCAGGTTGAGTTATTATGGAATTGAATTGTCTGTGCGGTTGTTATTATTATGGCACGTGAATTGTCCGTGCAGCGTGTGAATCAGGATCCATCCCCCTAAGGTCACTCTCTCATGTGTCTCTCTTGATGGTATACACGCAAGTTGTGAGAAACCGACGGATTTCTGGTTGATGTGGATTTTGGTAAAATTGATCATTGGTTGGAATTTGCATCTCTTCCTATTTGCAAACTCCTTGGATGTATATATGATTTTTACTGCATGTCTCCTCTACATGCTATCTTCGAAATGTTTACATGTCTTTTATGCATATCTTCTTTATATGCTGAATTGTTAAGAGACTTGCGCACATCTTCTCTATGTGCACTGATTGGTTGTACCTGGATTTCATGACTAGATTCGATATTGTTGCTGGATACATAAATAAGTTATTAAGCTGTACATGCTAAGTAAAGTGAATATCTTTGATCGAAAACCTCGTCACTACTTCACCAAGGTTAATCAGGATACTTACTGAGTACATGGGGTTGGCTGTACTCATACTACACTTCTGCACCTTGCGTGCAAATCTTGGAGTTGAGCTGCTGTGGAAGACGAAGGCTAGCATTGAAGATGTACCTATGTTTTAGATATAATCTACCACTTGTTCTTGGCAGTTTAGGATGTGTACTATGTTTATGTATATCCAGACAGATATTGTATTTATTCTTCGTACTGGCTTTGTAAATAAAAATCTTAGTGTTTCATGATTTGTACTACCAATCTTTGAGATGTTGTATGGAATTCATCTATTTTATTCCTTGATTATTGATGATATTGCATTCGAGTTGTGTTATTTGTTGTTAGGCTTACCTAAAGGGTTGGGTAAGGTGTCATCACGACTTGGTGAGATTTTGGATCGTGACAGATACATAGTACTCAAAAGCCATGTCATAAATGAGAATTATCAAAATTCTATTGACCATAGCTAGCATCAGTCACAATATATGTTTTCGTTCTTCGGTAATATAACCAAGCAACTTTCTAAACTTAATAAAAAGCAAACACGATAGTGACCAAGCAAGATAAGTACCTGCCATGTCTAGTTTCACAACACTTATTTGTGAAAGAGAGTGATTATCCATTGATTTTATGTCCCACATAATTTAAACAATTCGAAGCACAACAGAATTCCAGAATATGAAAGCCCAAAATGGAAGAAACTGGTGACCTAAAATTAGTTTTCGAATCACCAAAAAGCTGTAGGAGTTTATTATTCACGCTGGAACTTGATCAGTGGTGTCCAAAAATTCTGAAATTGGTATAGTTAAGGTCGGATGAAGGTGGCGAGTCTTCCAGAAGAAGAAACTAATCAAAACAGTTCCCAGGAGAGGACTCACGCGCCGGCGCATAAGGCGCATGACGTCGGTAGGCAGCTCCCGGTGGCGCATGAGGGGCTTTCTTGTAGTGGGTTTTCTGGCGATAGGTCTCACAACAGAGAGGAATCCAATGCTATAGGTTTATGTACGGGACTGATGGAAAGCGGTAAAGTTGCTTTCTAACAGTGATTTCACCGGGAAAAAATTATAAAATTGGAAAGAAACTCAACCTATGAACCTTACACCTCAAAAAGGCAGCAATGGCTCTGATACCATGTTAAAGAAATGTACCTTGGGCCTAACTCAATTCCAAAAGTTAGCTCATGACCTGAGGATTTTCCAAGACCATATAAGTAGACCAAGTACCTCAAGTTCCACTTATGTGGGACAACTCAACCTCCCCCTCCCCTCCCCCCCCTCCCTCCCCCGAGGGCTTGCAAACTGGAGCATGGACAAGATAAATGGGGGCCCAACATTGGTAACAATAAATTGGGTTGGGCCAGTGTGGTCAAAGACGAAAAGCTCTAAAAAGCGCTCTAGGTCAATTGGGGCTTTAAGCACAAAGCGCAATTTAAGTGGGGGCTTTAGTTAAAAAATGCGCAATGCAAGAAAATATATATATATATATATGTAATTCAAGAGAACAACAACAACAACAACCCAGTATAATCCCACTAATGGGGTCTGGGGAGGGTAGTGTGTACGCAGACCTTACCCCTACCCTGGGGTAGAGAGGCTGTTTCCAAATGACCCTCGGCATCCTTCCCTCCAAGAACTCCCCACCTTGCTCTTGGGGTGACTCGAACTCACAACCTCTTGGTTGGAAGTGGAGGGTGCTTACCATCAGAGCAACTCACCTTGTCATATATGTAATTCAAGAGAACAACAACAACAACCCAGTATAATCCCACTAATGGGGTCTGGGGAGGGTAGTGTGTACGCAGACCTTACCCCTACCCTGGGGTAGAGAGGCTGTTTCCAAATGACCCTCGGCATCCTTCCCTCCAAGAACTCCCCACCTTGCTCTTGGGGTGACTCGAACTCACAACCTCTTGGTTGGAAGTGGAGGGTGCTTACCATCAGAGCAACTCACCTTGTCATATATGTAATTCAAGAGAAAAGCAACAAATTCATTCATATTGTTTTTCTTAACAACTAATACATTTATTTGCCGATTATATTTGTAGTCTAGCATTGATCCATTCAAGATAGAACTCATGGGCAATAAAGGGCACGTCTTGTTGCCTTGCTTACACTAAAGCGCAACTTAAGTGCGGCAAAGCGCCCTCCCTGGATTTTTTTTAGCTTTAGGGCGTAAACGCGTCTTAAATGAGCCTTTGACAACACTAGATTGGGCTTGGCTCTTATAACGACCCGATTTGTCGTTTTGAACATTTACGCTCTTTTCAATTATTTGAAGATTTGAGTAGCTTCATATGATGTATTATGACCAAGTTTGAGATTTTTAGTATTTGACATCGGAACGAAGTTTTGATGGTTCCGTTAAGTCCGGATGGTGATTTTGGACTCGAGCGTATGCCCGAAATTTCATTTGGATATTTGTAGAAGTTTTCGGTACAAGACCTAATTTTGGACAAGAATATCTACATATATATATAAGGAGTTATGTGATGGACAACCTATCAAATGAAAGATCTTCGAGTCTAGTTTCTAACGCTTCAAACCGTTCGTCATTTGAATATTTGTACAAGAGGTTATGACCAAATTCCCAAAGGCCGGCAGAGGAGTGAACTAATCTGGTAGAACTTTTGTCTACGATAGCTAGTGGCAATGTTATGTCTTACTACTCTTTCGTTTCTCATAGTGCCGGGTCTAGTTACTGGCTATCGCTTTTACTTTGCATCCATCTCCTGGTTTTCATGATGTTGTTATTTTTCCTATGATCTCTGTGGTGGTACTGATATTGTCTTTTTTTGTCTTCTTGAGCCAAGGGTCTTTCGGAAACAACCTCTCTACTACTTCGGGGTATAGGGGTAAAGTCTGCGTACACACTACCCTCCCCAGACCCCACTAGTGGGATTTTACTGGGTCGTTATTGTTGGCAGAGGAGTGAACTGTGGATGCGAAGCATCCGGGGCCACGTCCGAAAGAAGGGCTGGCAGTGAAGTGCTGCCATAGCATCCGGGGCAGCATCCGAAACCTAGAAATCTGGGCCTATAGATATAATTTCGGGGTTCATTTTCCCCATTCCTCTTAGCCGAATTTTGGGGTTTTCCTCCACTCTCTCAAGACCTCCAACTTCCCTCATTTTCAAGGTGAGTAATCCCTACTAATTTGGTGTTTCATTCCATCAATTCCACCCTAAAACTAACTCAATCCTCCATAAAATACATAGATCTTCAAGAAATTTCTTCCAAAAGGTAATCCTACACCCTTAGACTTACATCTATGGATATATGAGTATGAATTAAATATTGGAACTTATGGTATGGTGATTGGAAGCCATAAGTTCCCAATTTAAATACATAACCATTGTAGAGATTGAAAGGTGATTATTTGATGGAATTTTGTTGGTTGGGTGTGGATGGATGGTCATGTATGTGATGTTGGAAGTTATCAATTGTTCAAGAATGATGGTGGGATAAATTGTTAGCAAATGATAGTAGTTGGATGAACTAATTCTATGATTAAGAGATGTAGAGATTCATGCCTACTAGGTGTTTGATAAAGTGCCTAAATAGCCTAAATTATGGAATTTGTTACTAATATTGATCTCATTTGATGTTTTTATTGTAAATTGAAGTTGCTTAGTGTAGTGGATCGTTGTAGTATCATTAATGGACGAATTTGAGGTATGTTGGCTAAACTCCTCTCTTAGAATTGAATCCCACGGTATTCATGTAATTTATGTAAGTCCCGAGTTGTTCATTATAAATTGGCTATTCCGAATAAGCTTGTGTTGAAAGATATATATTGAATGTGTATCCCAAATGCTTTTATCATGTTATGTTATCATTTGAGAATGTGTTCAAAGCATGGGCTGTGCATTAAAAATGTTTCGACTTCAAGTCAAGTTCAAACGAAGGCTATTATGCCAAATTTTGTGAAAAATCTCTATGTGCCTAAGACTCTTAATTGCTCACATGTGTACTAAAAACCTTGATTCGAAACGCCTTGTCGTTGATGATGATGATGTTTGAAAGTGAAAAAGGTGAGCATGAATTATTAAATACGGCCGACGTGCCAAGAATGATTTTATAATTGTGGCCACCAGTGCCAATGAAATGAAATAATGTGAGAAAGGTTATGAAATGAGCCTTGATTCACCCGTTCCAAATTGACTTCGAAAATAGGTTTGCCTAAAAGCTTATGTCCTCAAGTCATGCCCCAATGTGACTGCTTTAACTAATGCTATACTTTGTAAATATTTTCAATGTGTTTGAAGCCTTTACATATTTATGAGTTGAAATTATGTATTGCCCTTTTGGGGAAAGGTACTTCAAGAATATTCTATATGTTGATATTTATGATGACGATCCATGAAAGGAAAGATATGAAAGTGTGGAATATGAAATACGACCATTGTGCCATGAATGAAGAATAATATGTATGGCCAAGGGAGCAAATGAAATAATGATGTTGTAAGTAGTTGAAAGTACTAATGAAGTGATAGTATGAACATGAAATGTGGCCGTTTGCCTAAATGAGAATTATGAGGTGTTGTATGTTCCAATGGTTTCAACTATAGTTGTATGCTTTTGAAATAATTTATGCAAATGACTTCGATGTTAAGTCCCCAAGAATCATGAACTTAGCTAATGACCTTAAGTTGACAAGAGGGTATATAATGAGGTGAAAGAGAGATGTCCTATGCTAAATGATGATAAATCTTATGAAAACGAATTTGGGGCCATGTGCCATTGAAATTGACTTATTGATTCACCATACATGTGCTAATGTAATGGGCTATGTTTCTCCATGATGAGCATGAACATGAAGTGTTCTAATGATCCGGAAAGTTACGACCTTAAATGTAAAGTTTATCATGTCACTTTGAGTTTATATATGGTTATGTGCATAATGATGTGTTATGTAACCATATGGACGGTCTATGAAACGCATAGGTGTATTGTGTATGTAACCCTATGGACGGTCTATGAAACGCATAAGTGTATTGTGTATGTAACCCTATGGACGGTCTATGAAACGCATACGTGTATTGTGTATGTAACCCTATGGACGGTCTATGAAACGCATAGGTGTATCGTTTATGTAATCCTATGGACGGTCTATCAAACGCATAGGTGTATTGTGTATGGAATCCCATTGACGGTCTATGAAACGCATAGGTGTATTGTGTATGAAATGTATAGGTGTACGGTATGAATAAACACTATGGATGGTTTAAGAGACGCGTATGTGTATAATATGATATGTGAACACTAACGGACTATGAGACGCATAGGTGTATAATGTAATATGTGAATCCTATGGACGGTCTATGAAATGCATAGGTGTATAATATGAATAAATACTATGGACTGTCTATGAAACGCATATGTGTACGGTATGAATAAACACTATGGACGGTCTATGAAATGCATAGGTGTATAATATGAATAAACACTATGGACGGTTTATGAAACGCATAGGTGTATAATATGGATGAACACTATGGACGGTCTGTGAAATGCATAGGTGTATAATATGGATGAACACTATGGACGGTCTGTGAAATGATGGGTGTATAATGTGCATAGTAAGAGAGGGCTATGGACGATCTAGTAAGACGCATAGCAAACACGAAATATAGGTGCCACTTTCGTTGCCCTTGTTTGCACATGTTATATTTACATTATATTTTGTATACCACGCATAATTCATATGGTTCAATTGATCCCAAAAGAAGTTCAGAATGATGTAAGTATAATAAGACTTGAAATTTGATTCTATGGGATGTTTCATAGTTTCTTGATGTACTTTAATTGCCTCTTATTTGAGTTACCGTATTTTCATATGTTGTTTTGTCTGCCTTACATACGAGTACTATTCCACATGTACTCACGTCCCTTTTGCCGGGGGCGCTGCATCTTTTAATGGATGCAGGTATACTTCTACAGGATGATATGGATCTTTGATAGGGATCTTCTTTACTACTCAGCTTATGGTGAGCATGCTACAGTTCTAGTGGGTGTTTGGGTCTAGTTCATTTTATGTATTTAGGTATCTATTGTCATAGAAGCTCCGTGTACATTGTGGGTCATGTACTTAAAGATTTGAGTTTTGTCATGTATTTATGTTCACAGTATTTATGAGGCTACGCACCCATCATGAGAAAGATTGTAAGCCATTGAGCCAAATGTATTCAATTTAAAAGTCATGATCTAATTATGTTATGGTAAATCATGCATGAGTTATGATGAGATGTTGTTAGGCTTGCTTTGCCGGGTTTACTCGGTTGAGCGTCGGTCATGCTTCCCGAGTTCGGGGCGTGACAGCTCTGATACCATGTTAAAATTGAGAAAGAGAAAAAGCTTTTTTGTTCTTCTATATGTCTTTACATTCCATGAGAAAGGGAATATATACAATGAATTCTATAACTAATTAAGGAAAGACAATCAATTATAGTTAATTACAATACAACAACAACAATAATGTACACAGTGTATTCCCACAGTGTGCGGTCTGGGGAAGGCAGTGTGTATGCAAACCTTACCCCTACCTCGAAGAGGCAGAAATGTTGTTTTCGATAGCTAAAGAAAGCACCTCTCAGGAGGTTTGAAAAAGAAAACAGTAGTGAAGAAGGAAATAAAGGAGGCAATCAATTATAATCAATTACACTAGAAGGAAATATTCTATTCCTATAATTACGTCTCTTAAATCATGCTAACTAAATTAACACAATCAGCAAAAGCCATCAAAAGAGGTAGAGAAGAATGTAGAAAAATGTTTTTCAAGAAAATTTAAAGAGAAAAAAGATCTTCAATACATGTGTATATCCTAGAATCGGGTTAAGGATATTAAAGAATGCACTTCTTCATTGATCATGGGGATCCTAAAGGAGTTTATAATGGCGATGGGCTACTCCTCCTTGTTTTAGGTTTTGGTTGGATGCACAGATACTTTACAAGTTCAAGTTCATTGTTACAGGCACACTACAATCGATTGTTCATTATTGCAGTGATTTTTTAAGTATTTCTTGCCTATGTTGCGCGGACCCTCCAAAATGATGCCGCACCCGTGTCGGATCCTCCAAAAATACACTATTTTTGGAGGATCCGACACGCACCCGACAACATTTTCGGAGAGTCTGAGCAACATAGTTTCTTGCCAACCAAAGTTGCTACCACCTTAAGGTTGAGTGGATAACGAGATAGTGAAGAAAAAATCATTAAGGCTATCATGTAAAATATTCTTATTGATTATTTGAAAGTCAAATAATCTAAGTTGCTCGGACTTTTCACTTGCGGTGACGTACCCGTGTCGACACGATATGGGTGTGGGTGTGGGATCCGTACCGGATATGGTCAACCGATTTTGGATACTTTGACGAAAATCGACGGAAAAATTCAGAACAGATACAATAATTTTTGAAATCAAAACAAAGGTTACAGTGAAATTTAAGAAAATTGTATATAGAAGTTTCTATGTCAGTCATTTCCCTTTTATCTCCTTCTCAGATTCTCCTCTTGATCAATATTTTTTCCTTCTCAAAATACCTTATAAATTTTCCACATAATGTCTCATAATTTAGATATATTTTAATAACTCTATTTTTAGATATTTGAATTATTTTTAGTCGAATCCCTGCACTTGTATCCGTACATGGATCCGTACCGTCGAATATTAAAATTTAGATTATGAAGGATCCGACCTCTAGATCCGCACCTGTATCGAACACCCGCACCCGAGTCCAAGCAATTTAGAAGATAATAATTGGATAATGAATTATTATTTTTCATATGCTATATAGCAAAAAGCTCATACATAACGAGCCCTTTTGTATGTAGTTAACAACCAATTTCAATAAGAGTTTCCTCTTTTCTCTTCTAATTAAGAAAAGTTATTTACACTAACCTGAATAATATGGCACTGGACTGAGATGCCCTCTTCCAGTCAACAGATATAGGCAAAGTAAGAAGATAATCAGTATTTAGAGCAGATGTCAGCCTCAGATCTCTAGCAGACAATTCTTCAAACCCCGCATTGGAAAGCAGCTGCAGGAAAGCATGTTGAAAACGACTGGAAACAGCAGTTCTACAGGAAATTTCAGATGTTAAGGCACATGCAAAATCAATGTCCACCAAAAGTTATCATGAGAACCCCAGTGTAAAAACCAAAAGCATATGATATTAGACACTGCAGGAGTTCTAATAGATATTTGTTGTATAGTTGTGGTCATTTTTGCAGCTCTCACAGATCTCTTGCTTGAGCTCAACAAAATGTATTTTAAGTTCACATAGTTCTCATTTTCCTAAAGCATTCGAATAAAATAGTAAGTGATATGTCCTTATCTTTTGTCATGTTCCCTCAATTTGAAGCAGTCTAAACCCATGTCAAGTTTCCTCAGCTTCTTTCATTTTTCTATATTTCCATAATAAGACTCAGCTTTTAGACAAACAACATTAGGAGAATTCCTACAGCCAACCTTGTGAACGGAAACTGGGAAATCTCCTTTCCTGACTTGTCAACCCTTATCAAATTAAGACTCTCTTATGGTTATAATGAAACTCCGATTTAGAAGGCATCTCCGACTCTCTAGCCTTCAATACTATAAATTTGTTCTTTTTTCTTTTCTCAACAGTGTATCTTCATGCTGAAACAGTACTATATGCGGATTAAAGATTGACAAAGCACTTTGTGACCCTCAGGAAGAATTTCGATTGGGCATTCTTCAAAATAGCAATTTCTGTCCAATAGACAGTTCTATACATTATTTTCTTTAATGTTAGATGTTTTACCTCGGTTGTCAGTTCCAGTACCAGATTTTAAAGCTTTTTGCATTCATTTTCTTTTTCTCGATCTTATATAGTGACACAGCTTAAATTAATTATTAAACTTTATGATATTACACGCTACTATAGAAGATAGCAACATACCTAGACTCCTCAAGAGAGTCTTTGTAGACAAATTTGAGAAAAGAAACATAGGGAGATCCTGAGAATTGATCAGAACCAGAACGCCAAAGATTCTTCAGTTCCATATCCCAGTCATATTTATCCATGTCTTTGACCTTCTCAACATCACTCATCATAATGTCGGAACCACTTCCATTTGGCGTGAAATTTCTTTCTTGCCCAGATGAAACTGCAGTTTTATTACAACTATCATTGGCATGCGATCGATCATAATCAACTCGCATTTCCTCTAAGATGACTTTGTGTTCAGCATGGAGAATCAGGTCCAGGCATCTGCAATTACAGAAATTCTTTTAACACAAACCTGAAAGTGAAAAAAAAAATGTATTCAACAATTAAAGCTCTAACTTTCAATTTACACAACCATAGAAGGGGTTAAGTGACTAGAATTCTAGGGTAACATGCTAGAATTTAGGATTTGACGAAGTAGATCATTCAGATGTCGAAATATTACGTTCCAAAATTCTTACTCGTGCTGTAAGGTCATATAAATTAAGTGGAATAATGCAGGCCCCCTGAGTTATATATTTTCTAATTACAGCTCTAATGAATCTTCTCTTTAGCTCCACTTGAAAGATAAAACATAAGTTTGGAGAAAGCAAGTGGACAATTGAAAGACTTTCCGAGTTTAATTTGGCTTCTCCCAACATTTTTGGGGGTTTTTACTGTGAAGAAGTTTCAAGTCAGCATAGCAAAAAATCATACTGCTCCGTCTTATTTTATGTGACGGTGACTTGTCACGGAAATAAAGAAAAACTATGAAACTTGTGGTCTAGAGCAAGCCATAGACATTACTTGTGGTTTAGAACAAGCCATAGACATTTGTGTAGCTATAACCATCTCATTAAGGCTAAAAATGAAATTTAAAGTTAAATTTATTATAATATAAAAAGGTGTCATTCTTTTTTAGATAGGCTAAAAAGGAAAATATGCCAGATAAAATGAGACAGAGGAGTAGCTCGTATGAGTTGACGCGTGACCAAGAGAAAGGCGTTCATCATATTATTTCCAGTAAGTGAAAGATCTCACAGTTCTAAAGTAAATATTTACTAAACCACTGTTCTTACATTTTATGTTGCAGCATTTGAGAGCTGAAATACGTCAGTTCTACTTACATAGTTTTGCCATCAATTAAATGTCACCTTTTTAGGTGTAACATGATTTCATCATTAATAAGAACAATGAGACATAGCATTTACGTTTATAAAAAGCAGTCTATATCAATTGGAAAAACCAGGGCCAAAGCCATGATATAGCAGACAGGTTGTCCTCCTCTCATCACCTAGCCTTAGCTAATAATTCTCTTCCGCAGTAAGATATTAGTCCTATCCGGCAGTCTACCTATTTCTAGAGCAGAACTCCAAGAGGAATTAGCTCTTTCATTTCCTTGACAGAAGACATCTTCAAATCATTCACATATTCATTACACTTATGCCAGACCTTACTGGAAAGGTGGGAAAATAAGGTTGTTAGCAAACTATATTATTAACTAAATAGCCCCTTTAGAAAATTGACAGTATAAATATGTGGACCAAACTTTTAGGGGGCCCAAAAACAATTGCTAGTTTGAAGAAAATGATTCTAATTAAGGATTTATGCAAGACCATCCTAACACATGTACCTAGTGCAACAACAACAAACTTAATCCCACATGTGGTACCTAGTAAGAGGTAGTTGTTAGTTTACAGATATGTATAGTGTAGTCTTGTCCCACATTGGAAGAAGAGTAATATCTCCTTGTAGTGTATAGCTATAAATAGGGACCTCTTGTATTGTATTTATCATCTAATATCAATAATATATTTTCTCCCGTACTTTCTCATATGGTATCAGAGCATTAGTGAGAAACCCGTCGCTTTGCATCATTCCAGCGACTTCCGGGAAGAAAGACCTCTTCGCCGTGCAATTTTCCGGCGACTTAGAAGGTTGTCCGTAAGCAAATCACTTTCTGTTGGTGTTGTGCAAAAACCAACACCATCACAAGACTCCTCAGGCTCCAACGACCAAACCCCAGTCAACCCCACCGGAAAACACACGTCCACGCGCCTGGAAAAGAAAAAAGTTCCGGCGAGATCTGGCCCATGCGCCGGCGCGTGAGCACTGTTCCGGCCAAATTTTGAAAAAGTTCCAGATGAACAGTAGGATCGCCTGATAATTCCGATCCTACCCTCACTGGTTTTGTTTCATTCCGACCACTTTAAGTTTTTTCGTCAGCTACAGTAGATTCCGGAGAGCTATAGTAGATTCCAGCGTGAAGAGCGTTTTCAGCGCAGAACAGTGTTCTGTTTTCGTGCTGTAAATAGTGTTTTTCAAGCTATTTCTTCAGTTTCTCACAGGAGTTACTTATTTCCACTATTTCAAGTTAACCCTACTACTACAAATTGTAGCGACATGGGAAGCGACGCTTTGAATAGTCGGATGATTTCTTTAGCAGATTATATTGAGTTCCTTCAGTACAAAGCATGTAAGCACACATCTCGTAGCGACATGGGAACCGATGCTTTGAATAATCGGATGGTTTCTTTAGCAGATTATATTGAGTTCCTTCAGTACAAAGCATGTAAGCACACATCTCGTAGCGACATGGGAACCGATGCTTTGAATAATCGGATGGTTTCTTTAGCAGATTATATTGAGTTCCTTCAGTACAAAGCATGTAAGCACACATCTCGTAGCGACATGGGAACCGATGCTTTGAATAATCGGATGGTTTCTTTAGCAGATTATATTGAGTTCCTTCAGTACAAATCATGTAAGCAGACATCTTCTGAGATAGCTTATGTTGTTCAAACATGTAATAGCGTGACTTGTTTCTCTCGATCTTCATCCTCTGAGTCTTGGGTCATTGATTCAGGTGCATCAGATTATATTTCTGGTAACAAATCTTTTTTTACTACTATTTCGTATTCTAAATCTCTTCCAAAAGTCACAATGGCCAATGGGTCTCAAACCATGGCAACTGCAATAGGTCAAGCAAGCCCACTTCCTTTCTTACCTTTAGATTCAGTCCTTTATGTTCCCAATAGTACTTTTAATCTCATAGTTGTTAGTCGCTTAGCCAAATCACTTAAATGCGCTGTTTTATTTCTTGATGACCATGTTTTTATACAGGAACGCAGTACGGGGTGGATCATTGGTACCGGGCGTGAATCAAACGGACTTTATTACCTTATCCTTGCTAAATCACATGGACTCACATCTTGTCTTCCTTCTACAACTTGTCCTGTTACTGATTCACCAGAAAATGGTATCTAGTTTATCTCACTTGTCAGCTCTAAAGTGTGAGTCATGTCAGCTCGGTAAGCATACTCTCTCCCATTTCCCTTGACGTCTTGATAATCGAGCAGAGTCACATTTTACTTTAGTCCATTAAGATGTTTGGGGTCCTAGTCGGGTGAGTTCCACCTTGGGATTCCGTTACTTTGTCAGTTAAATTGATGATTATTCCAGATGCACTTGGACCTTTTTGATAAAAAATCGATCTGAGCTGTTTTCTATTTTCCAGACCTTCCACGCTGAAATTCAAAATCAATTTGGGGTTTCTATTCGCACATTTCGTAGTGATAATGCCCGAGAGTATTTGTCTTTCCCATTTCAGCAGTTTATGAAATCTCATGGGATTATTCATCAAAAATCTTGTCCGTAGACATCTCAACAAAATGGGGTAGTTGAAAGAAAGAATAGACATCTTATTGAAATTGCTCGTACCCTACTCATACAATCTCATGCTCCGTTGCGTTTTTGGGGGAATGCAGTTCTTACATCTTGCTATCTTATTAATCGTATGCCATCTTCAACTATCCAGAACCAAGTTTCATTCTCTGCCATGTTTCCCCACTTACCTTTGTTCTCTCTTCCATGTCGTATCTTTGGAAGCACTTGTTTTGTCCATAACCTTACTCCAGGAACAAATAAGTTAGCTCCTCGTGCTCTTAAGTGCGTATTTCTGGGTTTCTCGAGAACACAAAAGGGGTATCGATGCTACTCTCCTGACCTCCAGCGGTACCTTATGTCCGCTGATGTTACCTTCTTTGAAACCCAATCATACTTCACAGGTTCGGGTCATCACTTAGATATTTCTGAGGTACTACCAGTTTCATCTTTTGGAGATTCAGTCACTCCAGCTCCACCACCTACAGCTCCAGTTGTAGCTCCACCACCTATAGCTCCAGTTGTAGCTCTACCACCTATAGCTCCAGTTCCACCACCTACAGCTCCGGTTGTAGCTCCACCACCTATAGCTCCAGTTCCTCCACATAATCCAGTTCAACCTTCTGCAGCTCCACCACTCTTGACTTATCATCGTCGTCCACATCCAGCATCAGGCCCAGGTGATTCACGCCCCGCATCAGATTCTGCACCTACTGCGGACTTGTCTCCTCTTAGTCAACCAATTGCACTCCGCAAAGGTGTACGATCCACACTTAATCCTAATCCCCACTATGTCGGTTTAAGTTATCATCGTCTGTCGTCACCACATTATGCTTTTATATCTTCTTTGTCCACTGTTTCTATCCCTAAGTCTACAGGTGAGGCACTATCTCATCCAGGATGGCGACATGCTATGATTGACGAGATGTCTGCTTTACATGCGAGTGACACTTGGGAGCTTGTTCCTCTTCCTGCAGGTAAGTCTACTGTTGGTTGTCGTTGGGTTTATGCAGTCAAAGTCGGCCCGGATGGCCAGGTTGATCGGCTTAAGGCTCGTCTTGTTGCAAAAGGATATACTCAGATTTTTGGGCTTGATTATAGTGATACTTTCTCTCCCGTGGCTAAAGTAGCATCTNGATATTTCTGAGGTACTACCAGTTTCATCTTTTGGAGATTCAGTCACTCCAGCTCCACCACCTACAACTCCAGTTGTAGCTCCACCACCTATAGCTCTAGTTCCTCCACATAATCCAGTTCAACCTTCTGCACCTCCACCACTCTTGACTTATCATCGTCGTCCACATCCAGCATCTGGCCCGGGTGATTCACGCCCCGCATCAGATTTTGCACCTACTGCGGACTTGTCTCCTTTTAGTCAACCAATTGCACTCCGCAAATGTGTACGATCCACACTTAATCCTAATCTCCACTATGTCAGTTTAAGTTATCATCGCCTGTCGTCACCTCATTATGCTTTTTATATCTTCTTTGTCCACTGTTTCTATCCCTAAGTCTACAGATGAGGCACTATCTCATCCAGGATGGCGACATGCTATGATTGACGAGATGTCTGCTTTACATGCGAGTGGCACTTGGGAGCTTGTTCCTCTTCCTGCAGGTAAGTCTACTGTTGGTTGCCGTTAGGTTTATGCAGTCAAAGTCGGCCTGGATGGCCAGGTTGATCGGCTTAAGGCTCGTCTTGTTGCAAAAGGATATACTCAGATTTTTGGGCTTGATTATAGTGATACT
>AWOL01S0033785.1:126512-165868 GCA_000715115.1 Nicotiana otophora
CCCCCCTTCCTCCCCTCCCTTCCCACAAATGTGAATAGCCAACAAAGAAACCTTAAATTGTAGGAGCATTATCCTTAAGAAAATGCTCCATCTGCAGTATATCACCAACAAACATGAAAACTTAGCATCATTATGTACTCCAAATTTGCAAATAGAACACTTTCCTCAAAGTTCCAGACGTTCAACAAATCAAAATATCAGCAACTACTTTTAATAGTAATTAAGTCAAATCAATTTGTTATTATACATGCACATGGAAAAAGGGAGTTGAAGGAAGCAAAAAGTTGAAAAATTTACAATGATACATGACGAAATTGATCGGCTTCCTCCGGTGAATTAAACATGGTAGAAGTGATGGCACCTAACAGCTGCGATTTGGAAGCGGCAATATATCTTTGCCTGGGCACTTTAATACCAGAAATTCCTTCACTCTCAGGTGTATCATCTGAACTGCTACTGCTACTGCTACTGCTACTAGGTTTTGTTTCAATAGGACGGAGATCGTCAGTCGGGGGCTTGAATTGGGACTGTAATTCCGATAAGCCAACTGATGTTGATTTATTAGAGCAGTTACTAACATGACTTGTCGCCGGGACGAACCGAGAAAGAACCTGCGTAGACGGGAAATTCGACGTCGACGGCGAAGATAGAGGAGTAATACTGTGAAAGATTTGCAGAGACATAAGAAATATACTTCTAGTTGACAAGTATTTGCATGGACCGGATTCTCCTCTAAACTAGGATTGTTGGCTATTTTGCGCCTTTTGACTGTTAACTACTTGAGCTAATACGACGTAGTCTGAGTTCAACAATCTTGGCCTTACATTCTGTTTTGGATAATTGCCATTGCTCGTCTTTTTTCTTTTTCTTTTGGTTTCTCTTTTTTTCTTTTTGTGAGTTTCATTAACAATCAAGAGAGATCTTGGGATAGTACAGGTATTCTGATAATCCGCAAAAATACATGTTTTTGAGTATCGCCGTGCTTCATATCTTGTATGATTTGATCCGGATTGTAGGGTATTTGAAATATTTTATGCTCGTTATCCGACAAATAAGCAGGTGCTAACATCACAAGAGTAAATACAATAGGAATAATATTTAATTTCGTATTTTAACTGTTTAAACATTGAACACACACAAACACTTGCTTTTGATGGCAAAGTTATGGAAACTGCATTCTTGAGTTTCAGCAGTAAATTGTGTGAGGGGAAAGACTGATTACACGGCTAAAGAGACATCTAGAGCCTTTGCAAAAGCCATGAACTTTTTCTGGAATTTTGATCAATAAAATTCTTTGTAAGCTTCTTAGTTCCCCTTTCTATGTTCACCATTTCTTGTCTCTTTTCTTTTTTAATTAAACCATTATAATGAAGGTCTTTCTTTCCTCTCTTTGTATTTTTATTTTAACTATTTTGTTGGGACACTGTCTAACTTTATAAATACCTAGGGCAAGTCAAATTCATTTTAGTTTGAATTAATAATACAATATTTGCAAATGGTGCGTAACTACCCAAGCTTTTACAACCTTCATTATTGTGCATTTTTCTTTCATAGTATTTGTTAAACTATATATTGTATTCCATATGACTATCACTCTCGGATACATCAGTGGGACTTTATGTGCTTTGGTTGACAATGTGTATTTAGTACGTAATTGAATTATTATTTTTATACCTTTAAACGTCTATATTATCTCCTCCGTTAATGTAATATTCACTCTCTTGACAAATGAAATTTTTAACTATTTAAGCAAGATGACACGTGCAATGAAGCTACTATTTTAAAAGCACGAAGACTCCTAGCGAAATGTCGTTCGTCTTTTTTATCCTTTAAAATAGATTTTGTATTGGACACAATCGTAATAAAATTATTTACCTAATATTTAGAAATTTGAAATCAACTAAAAATTTGCTTACTAAATCTTTCTTTATTTGAACTAATATAGGTTGTCTGATATTTGGCTTAAACTATATGTATTTATATGAATATCGCCTCGCATTTTACTCGAATTTTGTGAAATTATATGTGTAATGTAATGATTTATGTAAATTTGTGATATTTTTATGTGTAGGTGTCACCGGGACGCAATGTGGGATGAAAGTGCATGATTTGAAGCAAAAAGAGGAGAAAAGAAAAAAATCGCCCACGCTAGCGCGTCGCGCTGCCTGGGGCGCAGAAACCAGGCGTGAAGTTTTTTGGTTCCGCACCTCAACGCAGGGCCAGCGCGTTGCACTGCCCTGGACATTGGGGGCGAGGATTTTTTCTACTTCGCTCAAGATAAGGTTTTTCGACCCTACACGACCCCAACTCGTACTAAACCTATTTTGGAGGAGGAGACACCACTTTGAGAGGAAAATACAAGCACGGAACATCGGGAGCAAGAATTCTCAGTTTTTCTTCATTATTCTTAGTAGTTTCAACAATTCAAATACTTATGAAATTGTTTAACATTATCATGAGTGGTTAAGACCAATTAGCTCTAGGGTTGTAATTTTGAATACTGTTGTTTGACGTTAACTTCTTCTTGATTAAAATTTTCTATTACTTGGTTGATTTTTCAATTCTGTGTTTAATTGCTTGATTGCCTGGCAAACGGTCAAGTTCTATCAATTATCTGAATTATGCATAGGAAAGCTACATTAAGATTAGAGAAGAATTGAAGAGAGCATGATCTTAACTCCAAAGTGGGCGGGAGGGGAAGGGGGGATTTGTGACTAAGATAGGAATATACCTAATCACCATGCTTAATTTAATATCGTGATCTTAATGCGTTTTTGATATATTAATTTTATAGAAATATAGGCGTTAATCTATTTTGGGCAGGCGAGTAGTAATTTGGGAGAATACTACGAGTATATTTGCTCGATTAATTAGCAATCACAAGCGAATTGCATGGAAAAAGAGTTAGCTAGAACACAATAGGATTGGTGAATCGATCACAACCCTGGAGTATTTATCTTTTACTGAATTCTCAACAACCATCTTCTTTTTGCTAAATTAGTTAATTGTTACATTTATTGATTAGTTAGAAATCACACAATTCAGCATTGATTGACTCGACTGAATAACAATTTTAGTGAAATTAGTAAGTAGTTAAACATAAGTCTCTATGGGTTCAACACTCTACTCAACATTATATTATTTTTGACCACGTATACTTGCGTTTGCGTTTTGGGGGCAACAAGTTTTTGGCGTCGTTGCCGGGGACTTGAATATTGACTATTTACTAGCTTTAACTTTTGTTGTTTATTTCGACAAGTCTAATGTTTTTTATTGGTTGCTCTGCTCTCAGGAACTTTGTTTGAATGCGAAGGGTCAAGAACCAAGATAAACTTCAAGGCTTTGACCCCGAACCTGAGAGAACATTTCACAGAAGGTTGAGAGAAGCAAGGGACACAGATAATCTCCAGGCACTTATTCAACTACCCGTGGAGATGGCATACGGGCAACCTTCGGTGGTACAGGAGGTGGCAATGCCAGCATTGCTAATGTCATCTCTAGAATTGTGAAGCCAAGAATCACTAGGCACTTTGAGCTTAAACAGAGCATGATCCAGCTATTACATGCAAACGGGCAATTCATGGGCCTACCACATGAGGACCCACAACAACACATTCTGAACTTCTTGGAGATTAGTGATGCTTATATCACGAATGGAGTCACACCGGACTATGTGAGGCTCACACTATTCCCTTTCTCTCTGTTGGGCGAAGCGAGAATATAGTATAAGGTGGAACTAGCTAACTCTATTACATCATGGAATGATCTGGCTCGAAAATTTTTGGCACGGTTTTTCCCTTCAGGCACAACTGCAAATATCAGAAGTGAGATAGTCACCTTTAAACAGAAGGAGGGTGAGTCCTTATATTCTTCTTAGGAGAGGTTCAATGGGCTGCTTCGGGATTGTCCTCATCATAACCAAACTAATGAAGTGTTGGCTCATACCTTCATAGAAGGGTTACACGCAGAGACTAAGATTGTGGTAGATGATGCAACCGATGGTCAAGTGTTGGAGAAAAGCTTTGATGAGATTTATGCATTGTTGAACAATTCTCCAAAAGTAATCCTGATTTGCAAGGAGAGACAACAGACATACTGTCCACAAAACTACAGGGGTCCTTGAACTAGATGTTGTTTTCGCATTATCGGTGCAGGTTTCTACATTAGCTAACTAGTTTAATAAGATGGCCATGGTTCTCAATCAGTAGCAAGTTCAGCCGGTGTAACATGTTCAAGCATTTTGTGAAGTTTGTGGAGAGGGTCACACGACTGATCGATGCCCAACAAATTGAGAGTCTGTATGTTTTATGGGTAATGCGAATTGAGGCTAGGCAAATCAGTATGGGAACACCTATAATCCAAACTGGCGGAACCACCCAAACTTTTCACGGGGTACGAATCAAGGTACTCAGAATCAATACAAGAGACAAGCTCCTCAATAGAAATATAGATCACCATAGGCTGAACAACCAACAAACCAAATAATCCATATCGAGGAGATGCTAAAGAAGATGATGGTTAACCATCAAGACCAAGCGGCAGCCCATTAACAACCATTCGGAATCTAGAGCGACAATGGGTCAACTTGCTAGTGCCCAAAATACTTGGCCAGTTGGAGCACTTCCAAGTGACATTGAGGAAAATACTAAGGCTAATGTTAATGTTGTGACGTTGAGAAACAGAAGAGAGTTGGAGGAAGTGCCGTCCAAAGAGAGAAAATAAGTCACTTTTGCTGAAAATCAGTCAATGTGGAAGATGAGGTAGCATAAGAGACTGCAGCAGAAAGGCTAGCTAAATAGGGGGTGGCAAATCCACCACCACCCATAGTGGCTAAGCCACCACCCCTTTCCTAAAAAGATTACAGAAAGTGAAGGATAATGATGCCTACAAGAAATTCCTGGACATTTTGAAGCAAGTGTAAATCAATATCCCGTTGGTAGACATCTTGCAGGAAGCGCCCAAATATGCGAAATATATCAAAGACATAGTGGAAAATAAGAGAAGTTTAGCCGAGTACGAAATAGTGGCACTCATAGAAGAATGTAGTTCAAGAATTCAAAGCAAGCTACCTCAGAAATTGAAGGATCCAGGGAGCTTCACTATTCAGATCTCGATTGGTAAACACACTATCAGGCAAGCCTTATGTGATTTGGAGCGAGCTTTAATTTGTTGCCGCTATCTATGTTCCAGCAATTGGGATTGGGCGAGAAGCGACCTACTGCAGTGGTATTGCAATTGGGTTCTTTCATATTCTCTGTTGATTTCATTATCTTGGACTTGAGCCTGATCAGAAAGTCCAATTTATCTTGGGGCATCCATTCCTAGCCACGGGCCGCACGGGCTGAGCTATTACTGATGTTGGTGAAGGACAAATGACAATGAGAGTGTGTGATCGAGTAGAGGTCTTCAATATTTACAAAGCACTCAAGTTGTCAGTCTACTATGAAGAGCTATCCATGATTTCTGTGGTAGAAAATGATGTGACCTTAGTGATGCCTTATATGATCCCCACACACCCCCTTGAACGAGCTTTATTGGGGAATTAAGAAGAAAGTGAGGACGGGTTGGTGGAAGGACTGAGCAAGTGTAACGACTCGATCGGTCATTTTGAGCTTTATTAATCCGTTCAGTGGTTTGGGGTCTTGAATGACTCCATGTTGTGTATTATGGCTTGTGTGTATAATCAGATTTGATTTTTGGATATTTCGGGATGTATTTGGATGAGTGATTCTTACCTTAGAGGTTTAAGTTGAAATATTGACCAAGGTTTGACTTTTGTGGAAACAACCCTATAACGGTGTTTTGATGGATTAGATTGGTTCGAATCATGATTTTGGATTTGGACATATTCTCGGAATCGAATTCGGAGGTCCGTAGGTTGATTTGTATTGTTTTGTTGAAAGTTGGCAATTTAAAGGCTTAGAATTTTGATAAGTTTAACTGTAGGTTGACTTCATAGCTACCATATTTAAATTTCTATTTTGGGACTTGGAATATGTCCATTTCATCATTTGAAACTTGTCCACAAAGTTTGACGTCATTCCGAGTTGATTTGATAGGAATCAGACGTGCGATTATATTTTTAGAAGTTCTTGAGTTTCATGTTGATTTCATGTGTTTTGAAGGTTCGATTCGTGGTTTCAGATGTTATTTTTATGATTTTATCGCACGGGCGATTTCATGTTATATATTTAGACTTGTGTTGATATTTGATATGGAGCCCCGAGGGCTCGGGTGAGTTTCGTAGGCGTTTCAGAGTGTTTGGGAGAGCTTTAGTGCTGGTGTTGAACATGTGCTGCAGGTCTCGCAAATGCAAGAATATGTTCGCATTTATGGTACTCGCATATGCGAGGTGGGAGATCGCATTTTCAATAAATGTCTTAGTCTGCTAGGTTTGCATTTGCGAACCCTGTGTTTGCATTTGCGAAGGTGATCTGGGCTCAGCAGTGATCGCATTTGCAATGGTCCAAAGTTCTCATTTGCGAACATGCCGTCGCATTTGCGATGACAGCAGGTATGTGAGGGGTTTCACTTTTGCTATAGTTTTCTTGCATTTGCGAGGTTCACATTTTTGAACCCAGGTCGCATTTGCGACACCTGTACCTGGACATAAAAGCTGAGGGACAGGATTTTTAGTCTCATTTTCATATCTTTGAATCCTAGACTCGGTAGGAGGCGATTTTGAAGAGGTATTTTCATCTATAATCATTGGGTAAGTGATTTGTATCAATTTCCAACTATATTACATGATTATATATGAGTTTTAACATCAATAGTTATGAGAATCAAAGCGAAATTTTGTGAAACTTTGTCTATATTTTGAAAAATGAGAATTTGAGTTTTGAAAGTCAATTTGGACTTGGATTTTGAAACAAAATACATGTATGGACTCGTGGGGTTATGGGTAGTCGGAATCTACCCTTGGACGTAGGTTTTGACCAGGCAAGCCCGAGGTTGACTTTTGTTAACTTTTGAGGAATTGTGTAAAGACCATAGCTTTAACATATTGAAATTGATTTCTCTTGCATTATTTGATGTTATTGAGTCGATTTTGGTTAGATTTGAGTCGGGCAGAGGTGAATTGTAAAGGGAAGGCTATTTTAGAGTATTGATTATGGGCTTTTGAGGTAAGTATCTTGCCTAACGTTGTGTGGGGAAACTACCTCGTAGAGATTGGTTTGTTTCCACTATTTGAACTTCGTGAAAGATGTGTACACGAGGTGACGAGTGTGTACACGGCTTATATGTGAAAAATTGACCGTTTTAGACTCTTAAGTTCTTATGTACATTAGAATGAAGTTGCCTTATCATGTTATATTCTCCATTGTTAAATTTACCCTTACATGCCCTGTTTGAAGTTGATTGGTTCATGCCATCTCTTTTGTTGCCAAATATACTCTCACATGCTTTAATTGTATTGTTGCCTCTTTACTGTTACATTTTGTCTCTTCCGTGGTTGATTATCCTTAATTGAAGTTATTGTCACATGTTATCTCTTCCGTAATTGGTTATCCTTATTTGCACTCATTATTACATGTTATCTCTTCCATTGTTAACTTATCCTTGTTTGAAGTCATTGATACATCTTATCTCTTCCATTGCGATTTATCCTTACTTGAAATCATTGATACATGTTATCTCTCTTTTTGTAATTCTTGTGTTGATTTACTTGTCATACTCCCAAGTTATTGTTGTTGTTGTTGTTGTATTCAGTATTATTACGTCGAGGGCTATGTGTGGTTGTGGTAATGGACTTGTTTGTAAGGAAATGTTGTGGCATATGGGCACATGTGGTGCGAGTTATTATATTGTGTTGTTATGTTTTTGGCACACGTGATGTTGTTTAGAGGATTTGCCGGGGTGTTCGCACGTAAGTTGTCTGTACTATTGTTATTATAGATATTTGCACATGCGATGTGATAAGGCAGGCTATATATGTAGGTTTGCGCATGTGGCGAGACAAGGTGGGAATGTTATTAATTCATTATGCGTGTGTGGCGAGACAAGGCAGGCATTTACTTTATTATTGTGCACGCGATGAGACAAGGGGGGCTATGTCGGGGATGATTTGTGATGACCTGGGGGGATTGTTATTGATGATATTTGTGTAGTGGTGTGCCTGCTTTGTGTGAGTCATGCATATTACAGTTTTGTTGTGTTATATCCTACGTGCCATTCGTTGTCTCTGATCTTACTTGATTGACTCGAGCTGTGATAGTACACCACTTACACAAGCATACACCATAATCTGTCACTTATGTTAGTCCGAGAATATGAACCTTGATGTTTGATGATCATTTACATGTATTCTTGTATACATGCCTTCTGTGTGAGAGTTGTACTATTGGCATGTGAGTTGTCCGTGCGGATATGAGATATTGCTACTATTGGCACGTGAGTTGTCCGTACGGTTATGAGATATTTTTATTGCTAGCACGTGAATTTTTCGTGCAGATATGAGGTATTAATGGTAATGGCACGTGAGTTGTCAGTGCAGCACGTGAGTTGTCAGTGCGGTTGTAATTTGTAATATGGGCACAAGGTGCCAAGTGATTAGGGTTTGTGATTTAGGGTTCGTGACTTGGGACCTATGAATTGTGGTTATGAGGTGTGATACCTCGAGGAAGTTCTTTTATAAACCTTGTGTGAAGCGATTGTTTTATTGGGATGTTACTTGTTTTCCTTTACTTGGTTTCACCGGACTTTATCTGTATTCTGCTTATTTTACGGCATATTTACCTGTTGGCTCCTTGTTGTTAATTGTTGTTTCTAGTTCTTAATGTAAGTATTGTAACATTATTCTTACCATGTTTAGCTTTATATTGTTCCCTATTAGTTTTACATTCATATTTGCACAGGTTATTATGTCTAGTAGGTGTCTTGACTGTTCCTCGTCACTACTCCACCGAGGTTAGTCTTGATACTTACGGGTACCCTTGTGGTGTACTCGTGCTACGCTTGCTGTATATTTTTGTGTAGATCCAGGTACCTCGAAGCGTGTTGATAGTTAGATAGTTGATCGAGTATTGTTATGGAGACTTCAAGGTATACTTGTCGTCGCGTTCGCAGGCCTCGGAGTCACCTTCTGAAATTTTATTTTGTACTATTTTTTTCTATTTCGGAACAGTTGTACTTAGAGATTTCTAGTAAACTCAGTGCAGGTATCATCTTCTCTATTTCTGGTAATAATTGGGTAAGCCCAGTGCAATGTGTGCCTAAAAAGGGCTGGATGACTATTGTAGAGAATGAAAACAATGAGCTAATTCCCACTCGTACCGTGATAGGGTGGAGTGTTTGCATTGATTATAGAAGACTCAACAAAGCAAACTTTCCACTTCTCTTCATTGAACAGATGTTGGACATGTTGGCTGGACATGAGTACTACTACTTCCTTGATGGATATTCGGGGTATAACCAGATTGTAATAGCCCCAGAGGATCAAGAGAAAACTACTTTCACATGCCCTTATGGTACTTTTGCTTTTAAGCGAATACCATTCGATATTTTTAATGCATCGCCCACTTTCCAAAGGTGCATGATAGCCGTTTTCACCGATATGGTGGAAAAATATATAGAAGTCTTCATGGATGACTTTTCAATCTTTGGGTCTTCTTATGATGATTGTTTGAAAAATTTGGCCAAAGTGTTGGCACGATGTGAAAAACCAAATTTTGTGCTAAATCGGAAAAAGTGCCACTTCACGGTGCGAGAGGGCATCGTTATGGGCCATAGAGTCTCAAGGAGTAGCATTGAAGTTGATAAGGCGAAGGCGGAGGCAGTTAAAAAATTGCCTCCACCCATCTCTGTGAAGGGTGTTCAGAATTTCTTGGGACACACAGAGATTTATAGACGCTTTATTAAAGATTTTTCTAAAATTGCTACTCTTTTGTGCAGGTTGCTCGAAAAACATGTGACGTTCAAATTTGATAAGGCATGTCAGAAGGTGTTTGAGCAGCTTAAGGAAAGTTGGTGGCTGCACCAATTATTGTGGCACCAGATTGGTCCTTGCTGTTTGAACTTATGTGTGATGCAAGTGATCATGCTATTGGGGCAATACTAGGTCAAAGAAAGGACAAGATATTTTACTCCATATATTATGCGAGTAAGACTCTTGATGATGCACAGTTAAATTACACCACCACAGAGAGGAAATTGATGGTAGTTGTGTGGGCATTCGAGAAATGTTGGGCCTACTTGGTGAGAACAAAAGTCATAGTCCACACCAATCATGCGACAATTAGGTATCTTTTTTTGAAAAAAGAATCCAAAGCTAGATTGATGCGATGGGTTTTATTATTGAAACAATTTGACATAGAAATATGATATCGGAAGGGCACAAAAAACTAAGTGGCCGACCACCTGTCGTGGCTGGAAAATCATGAGCACGTGGAGGAAGGTGGACAAATTAAGGAGACATTCCCTGATGAGCAACTTTTTTCCATCACACATGACCCTACTCCGTGGTACGTGGATTATGTGAACTACCTTGGGAGAGTTGTTGTTGAGATTCTATTTTGGAAGACTATATTAGTTTTATCAATTTTACTTTAGTATTCCTGTCTGATTATTCTTGTTAAGTTATTATTAAATATTAGGCTTACCTAGTCTTAGAGACTAGGTTCCATCACGACATCCTAAGGTGGAAAAATGGGATCGTAACATTAACCAAGAGACTTACCTCCACACGGTAGGGTAAAATTCGTCAAAAATGCCAAATACTCAAAAAATCCAACTCCAAACGGCTCGAATCTAGTCAAATACGACCCAATAACGTCAAATAAAGCCATAGAAATCGAACACAAACAATAAAGATTGGATCTTTAATTAAACACTCAAAGCCAACCGAAACGTCAACTCGGGCCCACCTCCCCGAACCCGATACAACTCATAAATTTCGAACACCCATTCCTATAGAGTCCAAATATATAAATTTTATTCAAATGCGATCCCAAATCGGGGGTCAAATCTCAATGTTTCGCTTTTCAAAGTTTTGTCAAAACCCCACAAATTTCTCTTTAAATTCCAAGCTTTTAGGGGTAGAAATTCATGAAACATTATGAGATAAAGTCAAATACCAGTGTAATTTGCTTACCTCAAATGATGTAGTGAAATAGCTTTTCAAAATCTCACACTCTCGAAGTCTAGGGCTCAAAATATGATAATGTGGGTAAAATCCCGAAATCTAACTTAAAGTGGTCTGCCCAGGCATACCCTTCACGAATGTTGCACCTGCTTCGCGTTCGCGAAGCACAAACAATCCTTGACCAGATATCCTTCTTCACGAACGCAACAAGGGTCCCGCGAACACGAAGGTCAAAAGCCCCTCCTGTTCGTGAACGCGTCCAACACCCTCACGAACACAATGTCGATTAATTTAATAACACATTGGATCAAGTAAAACACATAATCAAATAAGGCATAGAGTAAGCTAGAATCTACCCCGAGCATGAATACCCATGGCACATATATATACACTCATCACCTCATATATACATCACCCCCGTATGTGGAAAACAATATCGAATAGTAGGAAATATTCCCTCAACCAAAGCTAGGCAAGACACCTACCTCAAACAAGCCAAAACAATACTCAATAATAGCCTTTCCCTTAGAAATCACCTTCGTAGGGGCCAAATCTAGCCAAAAATGACTCGATAACATCAACCAATGCAAAAGGAATCAATTTCAATTGATAAAGTTGCAATCTTTACCAAATTCGCAAAAGTTAACAAACGTCAACCCTAGGCTCTTCCGGTCAAAACCCGAGTTGAGGGATAGATCTCTACTACCCACAAACTCCTGAGTCTAAATATGTAATTAGTTTCCAAATCTGAGTCAAAATCGACTCTCAAATTTTTATTTTTCAAAACATAGTCAAAATTTCAAATTTCATGATTTTGATGTTAAAATCCATAAGTAATCAAGTTATAATTTTAAAGATTGAGTCAAAATCACTTACCCAATAGTTATGTGTAAAAATCTCCCCCCCCCCCCCCCAAAAAAAAAAAAGATCACCTCCCACTGAGTCTAGGGCTCAAAATGTGATAAAATAAGACTAAGTCCTGAAATACACAACATAAAACTACCTGTAGATGCCACATTTGTGACCAGGGGTTCGCAAATGCGACCTCTGCAAAAGCGAACAAAATCTCGCAAAAGAAACTTCTGACAGACCCAGCAGATATCGTTTCGCAAATTCGACGCCCCTCCCCAAGCATCCAATCACAAAAGTGACGCATAATCGCAAAAACAAACATCCAAACAGTCGCAAATATGACCCAATACTTGCATATGCGAGGTCCCTTCCCAGAAGCCCAGAGTCGCAATTACGACCATGCCTGAGAAGTGGGAAAACATTGGCTGACCCAGTGGTGAAAGCTAGACCCGAGGTGGAGAACAAGAAAACTGAGACACCAGAAGAGAAAAAGAGTGAAGAGTAGAAAGGCCAGAGTAGTGGGGTACAAAAGGATATTGAAGAAAGTGTCATATGCCAGCTCTATCATTCTCTTAAACGATGAAGCGGGAAAAACATGACTAATGTCTTGGGCAATTCTTGGAGATGCTCAAACAACTTTATGTGAACATTCCCTTCACAGAGGTACTCACTCAGATGCCTGCTTATGCAAAGTTCTTGAAGGAAATCCTGTCTAGCAAGAGAAAATTGGAGGAGACAACAATGGTAAAGCTGAATGCCCACTGCAATGCCATATTGCAAAATAAAATTCCTCAAAAGTGTGGGGACCCAAGAAGATTCACCATACTATGCTCGTTGGGGATTGAGAAATTTGGCAGGGCCCTCTGTGGTACTTCTATAAATCTAATGCCTTTGTCTATGTTCAGGAAACTGGAGGGTGAGCTTGGAGTGATCAAATCAATACCAGTGTCACTATAACTGGCTGAGCAGACCACCATTTTGCCTGAGGGAATCATTGAAGATATTCTAGTACGGGTGGACAAGTTTGTGTTCCCCATAGAGTTTATTGTGGGTCATATGGAGGTGCCTCTAATTCTAGGGAGGCCATTTTTATGTACAACTAGAGCTATCCTTAATATCTATGAGGGGCAGCTTATGCTCAGAGTGGGCAATGAGAAAGTGGTATTCCAGATGAAGAGGATGATGAAATATCCCAGTGATAAGGCGTATGCCTCCTTGTGCTTCAAGATAGATATTGTTAGGGAATTGGCTGACAAAAACAAATTTTACAAGCTTATGAGGGATACTTTAGAGAGGTGTATTACTCAATCTAGCACCGTAGAGGATGAGGATCCGGACATAAAGAAAGAGGCTGAATCTCTTGAGACTGAGGATCAAGTGGTTGATGAGGAGGAACTGAAAAAGGAGGCTTCTAAGCCTAATGTGGAATTTAAAGTCCCCCCTACTCACTTGAAATATGCTTTTATTGAAACTAACAATATATTTGTGATTATTTCTGCTTACTTGTCAAGTACAAAGGAGCAAAAGCTGGTGGAGCTGCTGAGACAGTATAAAAAGGCCATTGGTTGGACCATAGCTGATATTCAAGGAATCAGTCCAACCATTTGCATGCACAAACTTCTGCTGGAAGATAAAAGCAAACCAGTGGTGCAGTCCCTGCGCAAGCTGAATAAAAATCTAGAGGAGGTAGTGCACAAGGAGATCATCGAATTGCTAGATGTGGGAGTGATTTTCCCCATCTATGATATCCAGTGGATTATCCAGTGCAAGTTGTACCTAAGAAGAGGGGCTTGACAGTGGTGAAGTATGAAGATAATGAATTGATCCCCACAAAAACAGTCACTTGGTGGAGAATGTGCATTGATTATAGAAGGTTGAATGATGCAACAAGGAAAGACCACTTCCCACTTCTCTTTATTGATCGAATGCTCGAGAAAGTGGCTGGGCATGGATACTACTATTTCTTGGATGGGTACTCAGGCAATAATTAGATACCCATTGGTCCAGAAGATGTTGAGAAAACTACATTCACTTGCCCGTCAGGAATTTTTGCTTACAGGAGGATGCCATTTGGGGTTGTATAATGCACCAACCACTTTTCAGAGGTGCATGATGTCTATATTCTCTGATCTCAATGGTAAGTGTCTAGAGATATTCATGGATGATTTCACCCTCTTTGGTGATGACTTTGAGTATCTTGAAGAATTTGGAGCCTGTGCTTGAACGTTGCGAAACCACTCACCTGGTTCTTAACTGGGAGAATTGCCACTTCATGGTGAAAGAGGGAATTGTCCTGGGCCACAAAGTTCACATGGAATTGAAGTTGATAGAGCTAAGGTTGATGTAATTTCTAGGCTCCCTCCACCGACTTCTGTGAAGAGCATAAGGAGTTTCTTGGGACATGCTGGGTTATATAGGAGGTTCATCAAAAACTTCTCCAACATTACGAAGCTGTTGACTACATTGCTAGCGAAGGATGTCAAGTTGTTTTCACTGTGGAGTGCTTAAGAGCATTCGAATTGGTAAAGGAAAAGCTTGTGAGTGCTCCTATTATGGTGACACCTGATTGGAGCCAGCCATTTGAGATAACGTGTGATGCTAGTGATGTAGCTGTGGGGACAGTTCTGGGGCAAAAAAAAGATAAGATGTTTAGGCCCATCTATTATGCAAGCAGGACGTTGAATGATTCTCAAGTCAACTATGCCACTACTGAGAAAAAGTTCTTTGCTGTGGTCTTTGCTTTTGACAAGTTTAGATCATATCTAGTGGGGAGTAAAGTGATTGTACACACTGATCACTCAGCCTTAAAATACTTGTTGAGTAAGAAGAAGTCCAAGCCACGTCTGATGCGGTGGGTGTTGTTGCTCCAAGAGTTTGACTTGGAGATCAAATATAGGAAGTGCACAAAAAATCAAGTCACAGATCATCTATCTCGACTTGAGAGACCTGTGGTTGAAATATTTGAAATAAGGGAAGAGTTTCCTGATGAGCAGATTTTCTCCATTACTGCGGTCTCCTGAAGGTGGCTTTGGTATGCTGATGTAGCCAACATTTTGGCTAGTGGATGTTTTCCTCGTAACCTTTCTCGTGATCAATGAAGTAAGCTTCAAGGTGAGGTAAAAAGTTATTTTTGGAATGACCCTTTCTTGTTTAAACTATGTGCAAATGGTGTGATTCGAAGATGTGTGCCTGAAGGAGAGATGGCAAGCATTCTGTCCCATTGCCATGATGGAGCAGCTGAAGGACACTATGGTGGAAATTGCACTGCAAAAAAGGTCATGGAAGCCGGTTTCTATTGGCCTATTTTATACAAAGACGCACGGGCATATGTAGCTACATGTGAAAAATGTCAAAGGGCAGGTAATATTAGCAAGAGGGATGAAATGCCTCTCAACTCCATTCTGGTATGTGAAATTTTTGATGTTTGGGGCATTGACTTCATGGGTCCGTTGCCATCGTCGCATTCTTATGGGTATATCTTAGTAGCCGTTGACTACGTCTCTAAATGGATCAAAGCAATCCCTACTAGGACCAATGATGATCGAGTGGTGTATAAGTTCTTATTTAAGAACATCTTTACCCTCTTTGGGACACCTCGAGTGATTATCAGTGACAATGCATCACACTTTGAGAACAAGCAATTTACTGCACTGCCGTCCAAGTATGGGGTCACACATAAAACAGGAACCACGTACCATGCCTAAACTAGTGGTCAAGTTGAAGTGGCTAACCATGAACTTAAACTAATTCTTGAAAAGACAGTTAGTGATTCTCGTAAGGATTGGTCTATAAAGTTGGATAAAACTCTATGGGCATACAGAACTGCATTCAAAACAACCATAGGACTTCACCATACAAATTAGTGTATGGAAAATCATGTCATCTACCTGTTGAGATAGAACATAGAGCTTATTGGGAAATTAAGATGCTTAATCTTGATCTTAGTGTTGCAGATGAACACAGGTTGGCACAGATGAACAAAAAGAGGTGGCATGATCGTCTGATTAAGCCAAAAGAGTTTGGGAGAGACTTCAGAAAGGGAAAGCACATGCACATCATCGTCCATCAACCTACAAAAAGAAAGAGCATGTCCGACACCTGCCGACAAAGTTTTGCTATACAATAGTAGACTTAGGTCGTTCCCTGGAAAATTCAAGTCAAGATGGACATGTCCGTATGTTGTGAAGCACGTCTCACCGTATGGAGCCATTGAAATACAGGATTAGGAAGGAAATGAGAGCTTTAAAGTGAATGGGCACATGTTGAAACCGTACCTTGTTGGATCATTTGACAAGCAATCCTCTAGCATCGTGATCAAATAAGCCTAACTGATGGAGTCAAGTTGATGACTATAACTCAAAAAACTAATTCTAACCCTTTTTCTTGCTTTTGTTAAAATAGTTAGATGATTGTAGTGTAGGATTATTAAAGTTTAGGAGTTTCGATAATTGTTTGAAAAGGTATGTGCATGAATTGGACACAAATAAGTATATAATAGAGTTGGGATGCAACCTGTAGGCTAAAACGTGAAAAAAATCGGAACTTTGAGAAAAAGGGCCTAGCGCGCTGCATGGGGCACCGCGCTAGGCCAAATGGGCGAGTCTAATAGAAAGGTAGTTGTCTGAATATCCCCACTACCGCGTCGTGTGGGTCGCCGCAACCAGTGATGCGGCAGTGCAAAAATTATGGCTAGAATTTAAAAAGCAATCTAGAAAATTAAAAAGAAATATAACGCCCAACCCCCTCTCCTTTACTTATACAGACCCGTTTCCCCCACCTTTTTCCCATATATCTCATTCTCTCTTCTCAAACTTTCCTCTCTCACTCACCCCCAAATCCCTCATTATTCTTCTTCAAATTTCCTCCACTCAAACTCTCCCACCTTTACCACTCATCAAGGCTTGTTCTTCTTCTCTTTTCTTATCCTCTTCTTATTATTTAGTTATAGAATTAGATAGTTTTAGTTTGATGTCCCTAACCCTAGGTAGTTTATTTTTGCTGTGCTTTTAGCTATTTTGTTTAATTTGGCCGAAATTGTACTTGCTTTTGTGGGGATGTTTTGTTGTTATTATGCTTGTGGATTATTTTTGGAGTATTTTGATGGTGGTGGAAAAATTGTGTGGTGAACTATGGTGGGTGTGTACAAGGGCCGAAAATGCATGTGTTTTGTGTTGAATTTAGAGTACTTTGTGCTATTGCTACTATATGTTAGTGTTTTGGTTGTTGTTGGGAGGTATGATTGGTGTTGTTGTATAGTTGTGTTAGAGCAATTGAAGTTGAAATTATGAGTTGAACTTGGTGAATACAATATGTTTGATAAAATTCTTCAATCACATTGAACGTGAAGCTGTGTTTAATTAAAGGATATTTGTTATGAGATAATGTGATGCTTGATGATAATTGTGGGACTGGAGGTCATGTTCTTAGGTTGTGAAACTTTAACGTGTTAGCCCCGAGTGCTAATCGATTGACCACCCCATGCTAATGTGTTGCTAGGTGCTAATTGGGGTGTCCGATTCATGCTAAGTACTTGTTAGTGTTGTATTGTAACTTCTTACTTTTGTTAATAGTAAATTAGTATAACTTCTTATTTTTCCTTTTCTTAGTTACTAGTTTAGCTTCTTAATTTTGTATTTTAAACTAGTGTAGTCCATGATTATGTTGGTGTCATGATTATGTTGGTGGTTGGGTGGGTTGTTGATTACTTGTGGTGTTCTTTCAATGAGGTAGTTTGAGTCCCCAATATCCATTGTACTTGTGAACATGCCAATAACATAAGGTGGGTGGTTACCCCGTTTGGTCTTGCTTGTTTTTTAAGTGTCGTGGCTAATTGTGTTCGTCTTGTGCAGGTAAAATGTCTCGTCGTCCTAGCAAACGTGCTAACACAGGTTCCACCGAGGGTGCCTCTAGTAGTCGTAGAGGAGGTAGGCGGGCACCTTCCCCCGCCTCAGTGAAGGAGGAAGTGGAGCGCATTGATCTAGATGCAGATGTAGTACCGGGCTGTAAGTATGGCATTTGGACTGTGCCAGCTCATGCTAGAAATTGGTACCGGACCTTTATCTGGCGGTGAGCCCTGACTCGGAAGTTGGTATTGATGATGGCAAGCTAACTAGAAAGTACTCGGGTATGTATAAACACATCAGATACCTGGGTTTTGAAAGCTTGTTCCGTCTTGGTGATTCGGTGAACATGAATATGATAAAGGAGTTCTACGCCAACTGGCAGCCTGAGGCCAGTTTGGATGCGGTGTATGAGGTGTATGTGAGAGGCAAGATTATCCCCTTTTCCTCACAGGTGATAAATCATATTATGGGGTTCACAGATCACTCTCATGAGTTATTCTAGAGGTTACTGCGTCGGCCCCCCTATCCTGATATTAGGCACCAGCTGTGTGGTGCTAATTCTTCTACTACGTGGATGCGAGATGCTAATGAGTTCCACAAAGACATGAAGAAGATCAATTTCCAGTATCCCGCCAGGGTCATTCTCCGGTTGATTAATGCAAAGATCATGCCTGCCCAAAACGACACTGATGTCTCCAAGTTGAAAGTGTGTCTTATTTATGCCATCTTGACTCGGATGAAGTTTGATCTGGTCAAGATTATGCTTGAGCACAAGGCTCAAGTACGACCACTTGGGGCCCGCCGCCTGTACTTCCCAAGCATGATCACTCGGCTTCTGAGGACACACCATGTGGAGGAATAGTTCCATTATGATCGGACGATTCCGGTGATGCAGCCTTTTAAGGCCTTTGATGTCACAGTTGTGACAGATCCCCCTTCTGCTGTTGTTCCAGTAGATCAGAGATTACTTCGTGTCGAGGAGACACTGCATCTGCTATTTGCGGATATGCGCCTTTGCGCTGCTCGGGTGGAGACTGACTTGGCAGAGCTACAGGAGGACCACCCCCTCTTTGCCGTCACTCAACAGTGGTTGGGCTTAGCCGATGGAGTATAGATGCCCCTGGATAAAGACGTAAACTCTGTTCCCTCCAATGATGAAGAGTACCTGTGCACCTTTGAGGGTGTTGATGAGGAGTAGGCCAAAGGCCTCAGAGAGTTACTTTTTCACTCTTGTTTCTATTATTTTGCATTGGGGACAATGAAATTTCTTAAGTATAGGTTTTGTTCACTATTGAGCGCTATGAGACTAGAAGTGACTTTCCGTTACCCATTACGGTAGGTTTTTATGTGAATTTTGATGTTGTCATTACAATTTTGGAATTTAGATGCTCTACCGGCATGGGCGTTCAATATGTGTTGTGATTGTATTTAGCAAAATTGTATTGGTGTAAGGCTCTGGTTGGTATGATGTGTATACTGTTTGTGATTCAGAGCTGGGGATGGTACTAATAGGGAGTGGTGCTTGTCGGGCTTGTTTGCTAGTTTTCTCATGTGGTTCTCTTTGCATAATTAGTCATATTCATATGGTGCTTATTGGGTTTTAGTTTATGAGGTGTGTTCCCAGGTGGCGCTAAATGTCACCGGATGAATCAGGTGAATAGTTATGAGGTCTACATGTTTGTTACATCGTTGTCAGTATTGTGAAGGTTTGAAACGAGGCTTAAACTGAGATGAGGTTAATTGTCGTGGTTGTAGTTGATTATGGGCAGCTATTGTTGACAGAGTTATTGTAATGGGAATATGTGTTATGTATTACATTGTGTGGTTGTACCGTGTGGGTGTAGGCATGAGTTGTTACAGCTGGTTGGGGCTGATACCGTGTGTTGACATGGGAAACTATTCTTTTGGAAATGATCGGATGGTGAGAAATTTGATTCTAAGGTTTATTAGTGTGGATGGGAGAAATAATCTTCAATTGAGATGGTGTTGTCGGGCTTATGTCGATTAGGGTAATATGGTATCACCCGCAAGTATATGTATGGTAAGTTCATTCAATGATTTGAGGTCTTCAGAATAATGCTTGGCACGTTCGACGACGAACATTTGTTTAAGAAGGAGAGAATGTAACGACTCGACCGGTCATTTTGAGAATTTGTTTCCCTTTCGATGGCTTAAGGTCTCGAGCAGCTTCATATTATGTGTTATGACTTGCTTGTTTTGTGGAGTTAAGTTTTCGGATGATTCGGGGTCAATTTGGAAGAAGGATTCTTATTTTAGAAGCTTAAGCGATAAGAGTTGACCGGAGTTTTGAATTTTATGTAGACGACTCCGAAATGGCATTTTGATGATTCCAATAGCTTCGTATGGTGCCTTTGGACTAAGGCGTGCGTTCAGATTTGGATTTGGAGGTCCGTAGAGTAATTTGAAGCATTTCGGCAAAAATTAGAAAGTTGAAGTTTTGGAAGGTTAAGAGGTTTGACAAGGAGTTGACTTTGTTGATATTGGGCTTGGATTGCAATTCCATGAGTTGGATTAGCTCTGTTATGTCATTTGAGACTTGCATGCAAAATTTGACGTCATTCCGGGTTGATTTGATATGTTTCAGCACGAGTTTTGGAAGTTGGAAGATTTGAAAATTCATAAGTTTGAATTGAGGTGCGATTCGTAATTTCGACGTTGTTTGATGTGATTTGAGGTCTCGACTAAGTTTGTATCGTATTTTAGGACGTATTGGTATATTTGGTTGAGGTCCCGGGGGCCTCGGGTTGATTACGGATGGTTAACGGATTGGATTTTGGACTTAAGGAAATGCTGAGGAGTTCTGGACTGGTGTCATCGCACCTGCGATAGATTTTGTCGTAGGTGCTATCCTGCATAGGCGAGGTAGTGATCGTAGAAGATACATAGGAAGGGCTGGACAGTGGTCGCAGGTGCGAAGTATTTTCCGCACCTGCGTGATCGCGGACGTGGAGATGAAGACGCAGAAGTGGAAGCTGGTAGCTATGTGTGTGCTCGCATAAGCGAGAATTCTTGCGCACTTGCGCCATTGCAGGTGTGGTGCCTGGGAACGCAGAAGCGAGTGCAGCGCAGGAGCGGAATGTTTGTTCGCAAAAGCGAGCTCGTAGGCACGGGTTATGGTCCGCAAATGCGGAAGACCTGGGCAGAATCATATAACTCGAGGGTTTGGTCATTTTCTTCATATTTTGAGTTATAAACTTCGGGTTTGAGCGATTTTTAGGGGTTCTTCACGTGTTCGATTGGGGTAAGTGTTCCTTATCCGAAATTTATTGTATTTCATGATTCTATAGTGGTTTGAGTTGGGGAAAAAGAGTATTTTGAGAAAAACTTTCAAGAAGGTAATATGATGATTTGAAGGACCAATATATGTAATATATTGATAAGTTTGGTATGGTTGAACTCGTATCGGAATGGGTGTTCGGGTTTTGCGAATTGTGTAGGGTTCCGAGGTGCGAGCCAGGGGGTTGACTTTTTAGTTTTAATGAAAGATTGAATATTTATTATCCGAAATTGTTTCCTATGAGTTTATTTATGATTTGAAGTTATTTTTGTACGATTTGGATCGTCCGAAGTTTGTTTTACTCGAGAAGGTCATTTTATAGTATCGGTCTATCTTCTTTGAGGTAAGTATCTTGCCTAACGTTGTGTGGGGGAACTACCCCTTAGGATTTGAGTTATTTGTGCTTATTGTGTCATGTGAAAGCCGTGTATGCGAGGTGACGAGTACGTACTCGGGCTTAATTGTGGAAATTTGACCGTTTAGGGCCCTTAGGTTCTTATGTTCATTAGTTATGAAGTTGTTTTATCATGTTAAATCCTCCATTTACTAAATTTACCCTTATGTGCCTTATTTGGAATTTAATTGATTCACATTTAACCCTTGTTGCTGATTGCACTCTTATGTGCCTTAATTGAAATTATTGCTTCTTTTATTGCCATGCTATCTTTTTCCGTTATTGCTTGTCCTTAATTGAAGTTATTATTATCTTTTCCGAAATTGCTTATCCTTAATTCAATTTGTTGTTATCTCTTCCGTAATTGCTTAACCTTAAGTGAAGTTATTAGTATCGCTTCCGTATTTGCTTAACCTTAATTGAAATTACTATTATCTATTTCGTAATTGCTTAGCCTTAATTGAAGTTTGTTATCCCTTTCATTGTTAACGTATTCTTATTTGGGTTTATTGATTCATGCTATCTCTTTTATCGTCGAATTGTACTTTTGTGGAAGCATTGTTACACATAATCTCTCCTTTGTTGAGCTTTTCTTGTTGAGACCATTATTCCCTGTTGTGTCTTTCTCGTGAGCTTGTTCTACCGTTTCTTTGTGTTCTGAAGCTCCTGAGCTAATTTACTTGACGTATTCTCGTGTTATTCTTGTTTTTGTTGTTGTACTCGGTGTTGTTGAGCTGAGGGCTATGCGTGGTTGTGGTATTGAAACTCTTTGAGGAAATATTGTGGCATATGGGCACATGTTGTGAAAGTCATTCTATTGTGTTATTATATTTTTTGGAATACGTGGTATTGTTGGGGGGATTGTTCGGGTGTTTGCACCAGATTTTTGTCGTGTTGTTATTACTATTGATATTTGCACATGCGGCGTGACAATACGGGCTATATATATGGGTTTGCGCATGTGGCGAGACAAACATTCACGTAATTAATCACCCGTATCGATTTGAGAAGATGAACCCAAATGTTATTGACCAATTATATGTAATCTCATCTACTTGCCTTTTGCGTGAGAGTTGTTCTATTTGCATGTGAGTTGTCCGTGCAGTCATGAGTAATTCTTATTGTTGACACGTGAGTGTTCCGTGCGGATATTAGATATTGTCACCATCTTGGCACGTGAGTCGTCCGTGCAGTTATAAGTTGTAATGTGGGCACAAGATGCCAAGCGATTAGGGTTGACGAATTGGGACCCGTGATTTATGATTGTTGAGGTTTGGTACCTCATGGAAATTCTTGGATAAACCTGGTGTGAAAGCGGTTGTTCTTATTTATTTGTTACTTGTTTTCCTTTATTTTGTTTCACCGGATTTTAGACAGTGTTCAGCTTACTCTATAGTGTTGTTACTTGTTGTGTCTCGTTGCTAACTGCTGCTTTTAGTTCCTATTACAAGCATTGTATTATTATTGTCATCATGCCTAGATTTATATTAATATTGTTCCCTATTAGTTCTAAATTTATACTTGTTGTTCGGGTTGTTTAGTCCAGTGGGTGTCTTGACTGTTCCTCGTCACTACTCCACCGAAGTTAGTGTTGATACTTACTGGGTACCGTTGTGGTATACTAATGCTACGCTTCTGCACATTGTTGTACAGATCCAGGTATTTCGGAGTTGGTTGATCACTAGCTAGTTGTTCGAGTTTTGCTGAGGAGACTCAAAGTAAACCTGTCATCGCGTTCGCAAGCCTCGGAGTCACCTTCTAATATTGTACTTGTACTATTTAAATTCTATTCCTAAACGGTTGTATTTAGGTATTTCCTAGCAAACTCGGTAGGGCTTATGACTTGTACTACAAGTTTTGGGATGTTATTTCATGTTGTAATTTAGAAATATCCGGTTTCTGCTTAATAGTTCTGTTCATTATTTTTTATCAATTTGTTCATTAAGTGTTAGGCTTACCTAGTTGTAGAGACTAGGTGCCGTCACGATATCCTATGAAGGAAAACTGGAGTCGTGACACAATATCGTTCTTCGGTTGGTTGGTTTGATCCGGAAGGCTAGGTTATTGGGCACTGACTTGGATCGTGATGCATTGGAGAAGGTGAAATTGATTTAGGATCGGCTTTGTACAACGCAGTCCATACAAAAGAGTTATGCTGATACGAAGGCTCGTGATGTGGCACTCATGGTGGGTTAGAGGGTTCTGCTCAGACTTTTTTGTCTATAAAGAGTGTGATGAGGTTTGGGAAGAAGGGAAAGTTGATCCCTCGGTATATTGGTCCATTTGAGGTTCTAGAGAGAGTTGGTTTTGTGGATTATAGACTTGCTTCGCCACCCAGCTTATCAGGAGTTCACCCGGTGTTCCATGTTTCCATTCTCTAGAAGTAGAATGATAATTCGTCTCATGTGTTAGATTTCAGCTCGGTGTGGTTGGACAAGGATTTGACTTATGTTGAGGAGCCGATAGCTATTTTGGACAGGCAAATCCAAAAGTTAAGGTCAAAGAACATTGCATTAGTTAAGGTCTAATAGAGAGGTTAACGGTCGAGGAGGCAACTTAGGAGACCGAGCATGATATGAGGAGCCGATATCCTCACCTTTTTGGCACTTCAGGTATGTCTCTATACTCATTCGAGAACAAAACCTTATTTAAGAGAGGGATAATGTAACAACTCGGCTGGTAGTTTTGTGTATTTGAGCCCTATTTCCCCCCTTTGAAGCTTCCCGTATGTGTATTTATAGTTATGTGACCCGTGGGGATGGTTTGTTGGGTTTTGGGGAGGTTTTGGATTGATTTGGAACACTTGGTTCATAGTTTGGAAGAATATTGACCCCATAATGGTGTTTTGATGGTCCGAATAGGTTTGTATTGTTATTTTGGACTTAGGAATATGCCTGGAATTGAATTTGGAGGTTCCTAGGATGAATTGGCTCTTTTTGCCGAAAGTTTGCTATTTAAAGGTGTAGAATTTTCCTAAGTTTGACCATGGATTGTCTTTGTGGCTATCGAGTTTGGATTTTCGTTTTGAAACTTGGAATAGGTTTGTTTTGTCATTTCGGACTTGTGTGAAAAGTTTGGTGTCATTCCAAGTTATTTTGATAGGAATCAGACGCTTGGTGTTCGATTCGTGGTTTTGGATGTTATTTTGGTGTTTTGAGCTTGCGAGCGTGTTCGTATGATATTTTTAGACTTGTGTGGATGTTTTGGGTGGAGCCCTAGGGGCTCAGGTGAGTTTTGGGAGTATTTCTGATTGTTTTAAACTTGTTTCAGATTTGCTGGTTTTTGGATGGTGCTGCAGGTCTCGCAAATGCGAGCACCAGTTCAAATTTGCGGTGACCACATTTGCGATAGACATGTCGCAATTGCGAAGGTAGGCTGGGAGCAGCAGGCTTCTCATCTGCAAAGCTGGCCTCGCAATTACGAAGAGGGGCCTAGGCAGGGGAGACCGTATTTAAGATCACTTGGTCACTTTTACTATAGAGGGGGACATCGGATTTGCAAAGTGTTGGTCGCATTTGTAACACTACCTGGGCTGATCAATCTTCACATTTGTAAATCTCTGGTCGCAAATGCGACATTTGCAGCTATGTTAATAAGTGAGATTTCGGGACTTGGACTCATTATTTCATACTTTGAGATTGGGAGCTCAATTTGAGGCAATATTTGAGGCATTTTTCAACCACTTGGATTGGGTAAGTGTTTTTGACTCGGATTAGATTATTTTTCATTGATATCTTTGATTTAGCATTTAATTGATGAATCTATGAGCGAAAATTGGGGTTTTTAACAAAACTTTTTTAATAATAGAAATTTGAGATTTGAGAGTTGATTTGGACTCGGATTTGAAAACCAATCACATATGTGAACTCGTGGGGATATGAACAGTCAAGATCTATCCCTCGACTCGAGTTTTGATCGGGTAGGCCCAGGGTTGACTTTTTTGGCATTTTGGAAATTGTTTAAAGATATCAATTTAATTGATTGAAATTTATTTTCCTTGCTTTATTTGATGTTATTGAATCGTTTTTGGCTAGATTTGAGCCCGATGGAGGTGAATTGTAAAGAAAAAGCATTTTTAGAGTATTAGTTTGGCCTAATTGAGTAAGTATCTTGCCTAACATTGTATGGAGGAATTACTTTAGGATTTGGTCTAAATTGTATAATTATGTTATGTGAAACAACGTGTACACGAGGTGACGAGTATGTACATGGGCGTATGTGTGGTTTATGACTGGATTAAACCTTAGGATATTAATATGTTGTTGAATACACCCCGCACTCTTATGCTATTGTCATGTTATTGTGCACCTTATTGTTGAGCTGTGGGCTATATGTTGATATGACTTTGGTGCATTATTGTTGTTGTGATATTGTGGCACATGTGGGCTTGTTGTGCGGGTTGATTGTTGTTTTGTGGAGTATAAGGGTGGCGAGATGCGCATGCGGCGACATAAGGAAGGCATTTAATTGCGAAGTACATGCGGCGAGATAATGGTAGCTAATTATGTGCATGCAGTGACATAAAAAAGGCACTCCATTATTTATATGCATGCGGCAACATGAGAGTGACTTTGTTAGGGATGTTATGAAATATATCGGGGTATTCCTTTGTTATTGTTCACGTGTTGGAACCGAGGGTTGATGTTTTGATCACAAACGTGTTTCTAAAATGTTACTGTCTTATGCTTTATGAGTTGTTGGTTGAATTTGATATGTTATTAGAAAACCCATATATTTTATTGGCAAAAGCAAATTATTCTTCATTGAGTTGTTGTTACATGTACTTCGACGTTATTGATATTTGTTCCGTTATGCTTTTCGATGTGTGTTTTCTGTTGATATTTGGCACAAGTTATTGACTAGTGAGTGTCATGACTTAAACCTTGTCACTACTCCACTGAGGATAGTATTGATACTTACTGGTACCGACTGTATTCCTTGTAGATCTTATGACTCAGTATTACCGGGTTTTGGGAAGTTGTTATTGTACTCATGTTGGCAGTATTATCATATTTTGCAGTATTTTGTTAAATTCTTAAGCTGCTATATCTTGATTGGAATCGTATATGATAGGTTTACCTAGTCATAGATACTAGGTTCCATCACGAACCATGTGGCGGGATTTTGGTTCGTGATATGTTTGAAGGGTTTGTGTACGTTTAAAATGAAAAAATACATATGGGTTATTGGATCAATTGGATCGACGACTCAGGATTTCGGGACTAAAAATAAGAGAAAAATAATTTTGGGGAATTAAACAGGAGACGTTGGATCATTTTGATCCAACAGTTGAGATTAATATAAATGGAATTAAATTACAAAAAAAAGCACGATTAATCTAGACTGTTGATAAATATGATCAACGGTCCTTGAGAAGTGTGTTTGTTTTGTGTGTATTTTTGAGGTACTGACGTGGCACATGGCGATTGATGATGGAGATGTAGCATGGATTGCTAAGTGGGAAAGGTTACTAAATTGGCCTTGGGCCTGGATGGGTCAGGGGCGCTAATTGGGACAGTTTTTGGGACATCGAAATGCCACGACCCATTTCTCCCGCCATAAGACGTCGTGATGGCACCTAGTCTCTACGACTAGGTAAGCCTGACAATTGCGGAAAAATCAAAAATAAAGACAGAATCAACAATTAATTTTCATTAGACAACTATATAACGAAAAAGTTCCGCTCAGCATGTAAGAGTAACCAACAGCTCGAGTATAACAATATTTTTAAAATGCTGTAATCACAAGTCACAAGCTCTAAGAATTTGTCTAACTGTTTCTATACATCAGTAACTAGAAGAAATAAAGAAGGAACAACATAAAAGGTATAGAGGGGGACTCCGAGGTCTGCGGACGCTTGCAGATATACCTTGAATTCTCCGGAGCAGCAGAAAGTACGCAACTAATAGTGGGGCTGGTAGGAGGTACCTGGATCTACACACAAAATATGTACAAAAGAGTAGCATGAGCGCACCACAACGGTACCCAGTAAGTGCCAAGCCTAACCTCGGTAGAGAAGTGACGAGGTCAGGTCAGGGCCCTACTAGTATATAATAATTTATGGCAGAAAAATATAGAAATGTAATAAGAGACTGAAATTTAATGAGGAGAAACTACAGAAAATAATAGCACAACACATAGGAATAAACAACGGGGGCACTCCCGAGATACCATATCGTAGTCCTAAAAGTAAATGCTCAACTGGGGATCTCCCGAGGTACTACCTCGTAGTCCCAAAAGTAAATATGCAGGGGGATCTCCCGAGGTACAGCCTCATAGTCCCAAAAGTAAGTATGTAGGGGGATCTCCCGAGGTACCGCCTCGTAGTCCCAAAAGTAAATATGCGACAGAGGATCTCCCGAGGTACCGCCTCGTAGACCTAAAAGTAAACACACATCTCGAAATCGATGGAAAACAACAAATGCAGCAAGAAAATCCTACAGTTTATGACTAAATACAAGTCCAGAAAAAAAAACAAGAAAATTAACTAAGCATGTTGTACAGGTTTCAAATAAGCAATTAAGAAACGTAGACATGCAATATTAGGCTAACATGATAACTACACATGCTGGTATAATTAAATTAAGATGTAACAGGTTACTGCTCAGTAAAAAACTGGGTTTTATAACAATTAGCATGTGTACGCACTCGTCACCTTGCGTACACAACACTTACATATCACAGAAGTATCAGAACAGTACCAAATCCTAAGGGAATTTCCCCCACACAAGGTTAGGCAAGACACTTACCTCGAACCAAGCTCAATCAATAAGTAAGAATACCTTTTCCTGACTTTCCGACTCTGAATGGCCCAAATCTGGCCAAAAACAATCACATACTATAAATACAACTGTAATAAACTAATCTAATAAATGAAATCAAGACTTTATCAAGAATTACGAAAATCGCCCCAAAAGTCGACACGGGCCCACATCTCGGAATCAGGTAAAAGTCAAAAAATACGAACGCCCATTTGACCATGAGTCCACTCGTACCAAAATTACTCAAATTGGATACCAAAATCTCAATCAAAACCCAAGAATTCGGTTAAAGAACTTTCCAACTCTTTCCCCAATTTTCTCAACCCAAATCCTTAATTAAATAATAAAATTAATGATAGATTAGTGGAATGTAACCAAAAATGATGTTAGAATCATTGCCCAATAGTTTCCTATGCAAATGCCTCAAATTATCGCCTCAATCCGAGCTCTCAAAGTCCCAGAGTGAAAATGAGATCAAACCCTTGTAATTTCCCCTTTTCTTCCCAGTGATCTCACTTCTGCGGGCTTTTAGCCGCACCTGCGGAAATTCCATCCCACGTACAGATTCCACTTAAGGCTAACAATTGTTATTTTGCCGACCAGGGGTCGCACCAGTGGGCCTGCTTCCGCGGAGGACCTTCCGCTTCTGCGACCCTGCCCCAGGTTTGCCTTTTCCGCTTTTGCGGTCACATCTCTGCATCTGCGGATGCATAAATGCAGCTCTCCTTTCGCACTTGTGCCCCCAGTTGGGCCAAGCCAGCCTCGCACCTACAGCCACATGCTCGCTTCTGTGAGACCGCACCTGCGGCCAACCTCACCGCAGGTGCGATGACACCAGAACAGCAGTGCTTCAGCAATTCTTCCAACTCCTAATTTGGTCCGTTAACTACTCGGAATCCACCGAGCCCCCCCGGGACCTCAACCAAATATAAAAACAAGTCCTAAAACATCATACGAACTTAGTCAGGCCTTCAAATCACATCAAACAATGCTAAAAACATGAATCGCACCCCAATTCAAGCTTAATGAACTTTAGAACTTCAAACTTCTACACCCGATGCCGAAACCTATCAAATCACGTACGATTGACCCAAAATTTTGCACACCAGTCATATTTGACATTACGGAGCTACTCCAACTTCCGGAATCAGAATCCGACCCCGATATCAAAAATTCCACTCCCGATCAATCTTCCCAAAAATCTTCAATTTTCTAACTTTTGCCGAATAACGCTGAAATGACCTACGAACCTCCAAATCAACGTCTGGTCGCACTCCTAAGACCAAAATCACCGTACGGAGCTATTGTAACCAACAAAACTCCATTCCGGAGTCGTCTTCACACAATTCCAACTACGGTCAAAATCCTAGACCTTAAGCTTTCGTTTTAGGGACTAGGTGTCCCACACGACTCCGAAACCAAGAACAAAACCTCCCGACAAGTCACATAAGCATAAGATGATATGGGGAAAGCAGTAAATAAGGGATCGGGGCTATTACTCTCAAAATGACCAGTCAGGTCGTTACATCCTCCCCCTCTTAAAATAATCGTTCGTCCTCGAACGAGCATAGAGACATATCGGAAATGGTGAAAAGATGAGGATAACGGTTGCGCATATCATGCTCGGTCTCGTAAGTCTCCTCCTCGACCGGATGACCCCTCCACTGAACCTTAACTGATGCAATGTTCTTTGACCTCAGCTTTCGAACATGCCTGTCCAAAATAGCCACCGGCTCCTCAAGATAAATCCTTGTCCAACTGGACTGAACTAAAATCCAACACATGAGACAGATCGTCGTGATACTTCCGGAGCATAGAAACATAGAATACTAGATGAACTCCTGCTAGACTGAGAGGCAAGGAAAGCTCATAAGCAACTTCCCCAACTCGCCGTAGCACCTCGAATGGGCCAATAAACCTTAGGCTCAGCTTACCCTTCTTCCCAAACCTTATGACACCCTTCATGGGCAAAACCCGGAGCAAGACCTGCTCTCCAACCATAAATGCAACATCGTGAACCTTTCGATATGCATAGCTCTTTTGTCTGGACTGGGCTGTGTGAGGTCGATCCTGAATCACCTTAACCTTCTCCAAAGTACCCAATAGCCTATCCTCGCCCGGCTCGAACTAACCCACTGGACACCGACACTGCCTACCATACAGAGCCTCATACGTTGCCATCTGAGTGCTCGACTGATAACTGTTGTTGTAGGAAAACTCACCAAGTGGCAAGAATTGATCCCAATAACACCCAAACTCCATCATACATGTCCGGAGCATATCCTCCAATATTTGAATAGTGCGCTCGGACTGCCCGTCCATCTGATGGTAAAATGTTGTGCTCAGCTCAACCCAAGTACCTAACTCATGTTGTACGGCCCTTCAGAACCGCAATGTGAACTGCGTAACCCAGTCAGAGATGATAGATACCGGCATGCCATGAAGCCTCACAATCTCGCGGATATAAACTCGAGCCAACTGCTCAGAAGAATAAGTAGTCATCAGAGGAATGAAATGAACTGACTTGGTCAGCCTATCCGCAATCACCCAAACTGCATCAAACTTCAGCTGAGCTCGTGGAAGCCCAACAACGAAATCCATAGTGATCCGCTCCCATTTCCACACCGAAATCTCTAGCTTCTGAAGCAAACCACCTGACCGTTGATGCTCATACTTCACCTGTTAGCAATTTAGACACCGAGCTACATACTCTACTATGTCCTTCTTCATTCTCCTCCACCAATAATGCTTCCTCAAGTCCTGATACATCTTCTCGGCACCCGGATGAATGGAGTACCGCGAACTGTGAGCCTCCTGGAGAATCAACTCACGCAAACCATCTATATTGGGCACACATAGCCTGCCCTGCATCCTCAATGCACCATCATCTCCAATAGTGACCTCCTTAGCATCATTGTGCTAAACCGTGTCCATAAGAACAAGCAGATGGGGGTCATCATACTGACGCTCCCTGATACAATCATAAAGAGAAGACTGGGAGACCACACAAGCCAAAACTCGACTCAACTCAGAAATATCCAATCTAACAAACTGGTTGGCTAAGGCCTGACCATCCAATGCTAGTGGCCTCTCTGTTGCTGGTAGATATGCTAAGCTCCCCAAACTCTCTGCCCTGCGACTCAAGGTATCGACCACCATATTGTCCTTCCCGGGATGGTATAGAATAGTGATATCATAATCCTTAAGCAGCTCTAACCACCTCCTCTGACGCAGGTTAAGATCCTTCTGTTTGAACAGATGTTGCAAACTCTGATGGTCAGTGTAGATATCACAAGGGAAACCATACAAACAGTGCCGCCAAATCTTCAAGGCATGAACAATAGTTGCTAACTCAAGGTCGTGGACATGATAGTTCTTTTCATGCAACTTCTGATGTCTAGACGCGTAGGCAATCACCCTACCATCCTGCATCAACACCGCACCGAGACCAATCCGTAACGCATTACAATATACAGTATAATACCCTAAACCTGTAGGCAATACCAATACTAGGGCTGTAGTAAAGGCTGTCTTGAGCTTTTGAAAGCTCTCCTCACACTCCTCTGTCCACCTGAACGGAGCACCCTTGTGGGTCAGCCTGGTCATAGTGCTTCAATAGAGAAACCCTCTACAAATTGATGGTAATACCCTTCCAAACCAAGAAAACTCCGGATCTCCGTAGCTAAGGACGGTCTGGGCCAACTCTGCACTGCTTCTACCTTCTACGAATCCACCTTGATTCCCTCACTCAAAACTACGTGACCCAAAAATGCCACTGAATCTAGCCAGAACTCACACTTTGAAAATTTCGCATATAACTTCTTTTCTCTCAAGGTCTGAAGCACAGTCCTCGGGTGTTGCTCATGATCCTCCCGACTCCGGGAGTACACCAGAATATCGTCAATAAACACAATGATGAATGAGTCAAGATAGGACCAGAATACACTGTGCGTCAAATGCATGAATGCTGCTGGGGCATTGGTCAGCCGAAATGACATCACAAGGAACTCATAGTGACCATACCGAGTCCTGAAAGCAGTCTTCGAGATATCTGACTCCCGAATCTTCAATAGAGGATAGCCTGAACGCAAGTCAATCTTAGAAAACACTCTGGCACCATGTAACTAATCAAATAGGTCATCAATACAAGGCAGTGGATACTTGTTCTTCACTGTAACTTCGTTCAACTGGCAATAATCAATGAACATATGCATAGAACTATCCTTCTTCTTCACAAACAAGACTGGGGAACCCCAAGGTGACACACTAGGCCGAATGAAGCCCTTATCAAGCAATTTCTGTAACTGTTCCTTCAACACCTTCAACTCAGGAACAGCCATACGATATGGAGGAATAGAGATGGGCTGAGTGCCCGATAACAAGTCAATACCAAAGTCGATATCTCTGTCGGGCGGCATGCCTGGAAGATCAGCTGGAAATACATCTGGATAATCCCTCACTATTGGGACTGACTCAGCTGTAGGGGTATAAGTACTGAAATCTCTCACATAAGCTATATATGTGTGTCACACCCCTTCTCAACCATTCGTTGAGCTTTAAGAAATGAAATAACTCTGCTGGGAGTTTAATCTAAGGTACCTCTCCACTTTAACCACTGTAATCCTGGCATAGCCAGCATCACGGTCTTGGCGTGATAATCAAGAATAGCATAATGGGGTGACAACTAGTCTATGCCCAAAATAATATCAAAGTTTACCATACTGAGCAATAATAAATCGACTCTTGTCTCAAAACTACTAAGAAGAACCAAACACGACTGATACACACGGGCAACAACAATGGAATCACCCACAGGTGTAGATACATAAATAGGAGCACTCAAAGAATCATGGGATACGCCCAAATATGGAGCAAAATAAGATGACACATAAGAATAAGTGGAGCCTGGATCAAATAAGACTAAGGCATCTCTATGACAGACCGAAACAATACCTGTAATGATAGAGTGGAATGCAACTGCCTCTGTACTAGTAGGAAGGGCATAATATCTGGCCTGGCTTCCCCCTCTAGGGCGACCTCTACCTGCCCAACCTCCACCTCGAGTTGGCTGAGTAGGTGAAGTAGTAGCTGGTGCTGTAATCATAGCCTGGGGACCTGGTGGAGCACGTTGTGCCTAAGTGGCCTGTGGAGGTGCACCCCTCCTAAGTCTGGGGCAATCCCTCACCATATGGCGAGTGTCGCCATACTCAAAATAAGCTCTTGGAGAGCGTGGCTGCTCTAGCTAGCTCGGGCCAGTTCTGCAGGACTGACCGCTGAAAGCACCCCGTGCAGGAGGTACACTAGACACTGGCGGTGCATAATAAGGCTCCTGGGGCCTAGGAGTAGTCAGAATATCACTAGCGGCTGGAAGTGCTGAATGAACATGGCGACTCACATAGCCCCTACCATGACTAACTACAACTAGGGCACGAGCACCACTATAAGTGTCAGACTCTCGAGACCTCTTGGCCTCCCTCTCCTCTCTCTCTCGAGCAAGCATACCCTCCAATCTCCTAGCAATCCCCACAACCTGTTGGTATGGAATATCCATCTCCAACTCCTGGGCCATGCTAAGCCTAATACTGGGGTTGAGCCCCTCGATAAACCGACGGACCCCCTCTCGAACTGTAGCAACCAAGGCTGGTGCATGCCTAGACAAATCACTGAAGCGAACCGCACACTCTGACACAGTCATAGCACCTTGGCACAACTGCTCAAACTCCGCGCGACATGCATCTCTAAGACTCTGGGGAACATACTCCCTCAAGAACATATCCAAGAACTGAGTCCATGTGAGTGAAGCTGCCTCAGCCGGACTACCCAACTCATAAGCACGCGACCACTGATAGGCCACTCCTCTAAGTTGTAACATAGTGAAAGAAACCCCCACTCGACTCCGCTACACCCATGGCACAGAGGATACGGTGACACTTCTCAAGAAAACCCTGGGCATCCTCTGATGCCAAGCCACAAAAAGTAGGTGGGTGGTACTTCTTGTACCTTTCAAGCCTGAGCTGCTCCGCCTCAGAAACTGCTGCCCTAACCTCGGGCTGAACTGGAGCTACCAGCTGCATCGGTATGATCTCTGGAACCTGGACGACATGAACCCGCTGCTCTAGGGTGCGGGCGGCAGGAGTCTGTACTCCTCCCCCAGCCTGAGATGTGATAGGAGTAAGTGGAATAAACCCTGCATGAGCCAAAGTGCCGAACATGCTCAGAAACTGTGCAAGGGTCTCCTGAAGAGCTGGTGCAGCAACATGTGTGTCGGGCGCCTGCGCTCCAACTAGAGCTACTGGTGGCTCCTCTATAGCAGCTCGTGCGGGGGCTCTGGCTGCACCACGTGGACGTCCTCGACCTCTACCCCGACCCCAGCCTCTCGCAGCTCTAGCAGGGGGTGCGAGTGCCTGGTCATCTCATCCGTATGTACGTGTTCTCACCATCAGTGAGAGAATAAAAGACAGAATTTTAGAATTTGAAAGTCAACAATTTTACACGACAAGGAATCAAAGAAGTGAAATTTTTTCCTTACAGTTCCATACCCTCCCGAAGATAAGTACATATGTCTCCATACCGATCCGCAAGACTCTACTAAACCTGCTTGTGACTCATAAAACCTATGAACTTATAGCTCTGATACCAGCTTGTCACGACCCATTTCTCCCTCAGTAAGATATCATGATGACACCTAGTCTCTACGATTAGTTAAGCCTAACAATTGCGGAAAAATAAAAAATAAAGACATAATCAACAACTAATTTTCATCAGACAACTATATAACGAAAAAGTTCCGCTCAGCATGTAAGAGTAACCAACAGCTCGAGTATAACAATATTTTCAAAATGCTATAATCACAAGTCACAAGCTCTAAGAATTTGTCTAACTGTTTCTATACATCAGTAACTAGAAGAAATAAATGAGGAACAACATGAAAGGTATAGAGGGGGACTCCGAGGTCTGCGGACACAGGCATATATACCTTGAAGTCTCTAGAGCAGCAGCAAGTACGCAACTAATAGTGGGGCTGGTAGGAGGTACCTGGATCTGTACCAAAACATGTGCATGAAAAGTAGCATGAGTACACCACAACGGTACCCAGTAAGTGCCAAGCCTAACCTCGGTAGAGAAGTGACAAGGTCAGGTCAGGGCCCTACTAGTATATAATAATTTAAGGCAGAAAAATATAGAAATGTAATAAGAGACTGAAATATAATAAGGAGAAACTACAGAAAATAATAGCACAACACATAGGGATAAACAACCGGGGCACTCTCGAGATACCATCTCGTAGTCCTAAAAGTAAATGCTCAACTAAGGATCTCCCGAGGTACTACCTCGTAGTCCCAAAAGTAAATATGCAGGGGGATCTCTCAATGTACCGCCTCATAGTCCCAAAAGTAAATATGCAAGGGGATCTCCCAAGGTACCGCCTCGTAGTCCCAAAAGTAAATATGCAAGGGGATCTCCCAAGGTACCGCCTCGTAGTCCCAAAAGTAAATATGCAACAGGGGTCTCCCGAGGTACCGCCTCATAGTCCCAAAAGTAAACACACATCTCGAAATCGATGGAAAAAAACAAATACACCAAGAAAATCCTACAGTTTATGACTAAATAAAAGTCCAGAAAAAAAAACAAGAAAATCAACTAAGCATGTTGTAAAGGTTTCAAATAAGCAATTAAGACACGTAGACATGCGATATTAGGCTAATAGGATAACTACACATGATGGTATAACAAAATTAAGATGTAACAGGTTACTGCTCAGTAAACAACCGGGTTTTATAACAATTAGCCCATGTACGCACTCATCACCTCGCGTACACGACACTTACATATCACAGAAGTATCACAACAGCACCAAATCCTAAGCGGATTTCCCCCACACAAGGTTAGGCAAGCCACTTACCTCGAACCAAGCTCAATCAATAAGTAAGAATCCCTTTTCCTAACTTTCCGACTCCGAATGGACCAAATCTGGCCAAAAACAATCACATACTATAAATACAACTATAATAAACTAATCTAATTAATAAAATCAAAAATTTAAAAAGAATTACGAAAATCGCCCCAAAACGTCGACACGGGCCCACGTCTCGGAATCGAGTAAAAGTCACAAAATACAAATGCCCATTCGACCATGAGTTCACTCGTATCAAAATTACTCAAATCCGATACCAAAATCTCAATCAAAACCCAAGAATTCGGTGAAAGAACTTTCCAATCTTTTCCCCAATTTTCTCAACCCAAATCCTTTATTAAATGATGAAATTAACGATAGATTAGTGGAATGTAACCAAAAACGAGTTTAGAATCATTTCCCAATAGTTTCCTATGAAAATCCCTCAAATTATCGCCTCAATCCGAGCTCTCAAAGTCCCGAAATGAAAATGAGATCAAACCCTTGTAATTTCCCCTTTTCTTCCGAGTGATCTCACTTCTGCAGGCTTCTAGCCGCACCTGCGGAAATTCCATCGCAGGTACAGATTCCACTTAAGGCCAACAATTTTGCTTTTGCGGATCAGGGTTCGCACATGCGGGCCCGCTTCTGCGGAGGACCTTTCACTTCTGTGACTCTGCCTTTTCCGCTTCTGCTGTCACATCTCCGCATCTGCGGATGCGCAGATGTGTCTCTCCTTTCGCACCTGTGTCCCCAGTTAGGCCAAGCCTGCCTCGTACCTGCGGCCACATGATTGCTTCTGCGAGTCCGCACCTGCGGCCAACCTCACCACAGGTGCGATGACACCAAAACAATAGTGCTTCAACAGTTCTTCCAACTCTCAATTTGGTCCGTTAACCACCCGGAATCCACCCGAGGCCCCCTAGGACCTCAACCAAATATATCAACAAGTCCTAAAACATCATACAAAATTAGTTGAGCCTTCAAATCACATCAAACAACACTAAAAACATGAATCGCACCCCAATTCAAGCTTAATGAACTTTAGAACTTCAAACTTCTACAACTGATGCCGAAAAGTATCAAATCACGTTCGATTGACCCCAAATTTTGCAGATTATATTTGATATTACGGACCTACTCCAACTTCCGAAATCGGAATCCGACCCCGATATCAAAAAGTCCACTCCCGGTCAAACTTCCCAAAAATCTTCCAATTTCTAGCTTTCGCCAAATAACGCCGAAATGACCTACGAACCTCCAAATCAACATACGGTTGTTCTCCTAAGACCAAAATCACCATACAGAGCTATTGGAACAAACAAAACTCCATTCTAGAGTAGTCTTCACACAGTTCCAGCTACGATCAAAATCCTAGAACTTAAGCTTCCGTTTTTAGAGACTAAGTGTCCCAAATCACTCCGAAACCAAGAACAAAACCTCCAGGCAAGTCACTTAAACATAAGATGATATGAGGAATGTAGTAAATAGGTAATCGGAGGTATTACTCTCAAGACGACCGGCCGGGTAGTTACACAAAAAAAGATAGCTGAAAATATAATTGAGTATATGGCCAATTTAAATAAGTTTTATCAATTGCTAGTATAACCTATTCATATTTTGACCCTTTTTTATCGTAATTAATTTAATTAAGCTTCTTTAATCCCAATAAGACATAATAAGGTATAATTATCAAAGGGAAAAAGGGTCAAATATAGCCCTCTACTTTGGTATATTATTTACATCTACCCTCCGTTATACAATTAGGCCACATCTACCCTTACCGTTAGCCAAACATTTTAAAAATACCCTCCACCTAACGGAAAGCCACCAAATTATAAAACAATATTTAAAAAAAATACATTAACCCACAACCCGTTAAATCCATCATATAAAAATATGGAACCCAGATTTCTGAGACGTCTTAACACATTTTATTTATTTAGAGAGAGAGAGAGAGAGAGAGAGAGAGAGAGAGAGAGAGAGAATGATGGTGGCAGTAGGATTAGTAAAAACTTATATTTTGGTTCTTAGTTGTTCATGGTGTCATTAGGATATCATGTTATCACTTCCGGTTGTATTTTTGAGTGGGTTTAGTATGACATCCCTTTGTCTAATGTAATACACACTTGATAATTGATTTATGTTGGTAACAACTGATATATATTTTAATAATACTTGTGTTTGGTTAATACATGAAGTTAGTATACTTGTATTGTTAAGTTACTTTCTTTATTTTATTCTTTATGAATTCCTTAGACTATAGCTTGATATTAAATTGAATCTCCTCTAATTATTTTATAACTTTTTTCATTATAAGTTCAGTTGTTACTAAGAATTATGAGTATCACATCCCATAGCTTGTAATCTAACTTTAGTTCTTAAGGCATAATTTGGCAATAATTACTCGTAGCCCAAATACTTAAAGTAGAATAAGAAAATCATGGTGCGTAAATATTCATCAACAAAGGCTCACTATTGGTAGAAGAAATACATTTGTACTTGCCTTAAAAATTCAGAACTGTCAACCTAATAAAATACTATAAACATGCAATTCATGGTGGAAAGAAAACCATGGTGGATACTCGGTACAGTTCTACATGGCGTAAAAAACAAAAGAGAAAAGCTAAAAGAAGAAAAATGAAATTAGAAAAGGTAGAATATAATAAACATACAATAAGGATATTAAAATAATTGTGACTAAATATATAAATGAATATATGGTTGTTGGTATTTTTATGTCTTTCACTTCTTGAGTTCAAAGAGTGACTACGAACGAGATGACTAATCCGTGAGGAAAAGTACAGTAAAGAAAAGGTGGTTTAACGGATTATTAATTGATTTTAAAAAAATAATTCTTTCTTAAATTTGGTGGCTTTCCTCAAGGTGGAGGGTATTTTTAAAAAGTTTGGCTAACGGTAAGGGTAGATATCACCTAATAGTATAACGAAGGGTAGATGTGAATAATATACCAAAGTAGATAGTTACTATTTGCATATGTACTTATAAACTAATTTCATATTATAAAAATAGTTAAATATCTTATAGCTATATATTAATATTACAAAAGGGTTGATTGGTTAATTAATTGAAATAAGAGAGATGATATAACAGTAATCCTTGATGTCAAATTACTGTTACATAATTATGGGCACATTATTAATATTAATAACTATTATTGTTGTTATTATTATTATTATTATTATTATTATTATTATATATATATATATA
>AWOL01S0033786.1:0-23540 GCA_000715115.1 Nicotiana otophora
AGTAATCAATTTCATAAGAAAATATTATATTTTTAATAAAATCCGAAATTAGTTCAAAATTTGCCCGTAGGGCCCATATCTCGGAATCCGGCGAAACTTATAAAATCCAACAACCCATTCAATTACGAGTCTACCCATACCAATTTTACAAAAATCCGATAACAACTCGACCTCCAAATCTTAAATTTTCGTTCTTGGAAGATTTTGCAAAAATCTTGATTTTTCTTCCATAAATTCACGGATTCATGATGTAAATGAGTATGGAATCATGAAATATAATCAATATAGGATAAGGAACACTTACCCCAATCTTTTTCTGTGAAAATCGCCCACAAATCGCCCAAGAACCGTGCTCAAAAAATCCAAAACGAAATGAATGAAGTTTCTGCCAATCCGTCACTAAAAGTCCATTTTCCGTCACTAAAAGTCCATTTTTCGTCCCGTCACTAAAAGTCCATTTTTCGTCACTAAAAGTCCACCAGAAACTGCTCTACCAGCCTTCCTTCAATTGATCATAACTTCAAGTATAAATGTCCAAATGATAAATGGTTTAACTTTCTGGAAACTATAATCCAACGACTACAACTTTTATGTTTTGAAAATATTCTGATTTCTTATGAATTGCGAGATGTAAGCTTCCAAATTCGGCTCCACGCATCAGAAATTTCTGGCGAAACTGCTCTACCATCCTTCATTCAATCCGTCATAACTTTCTGTACAAATGTCCAAATAATGAATGGTTTAACTTTCTGGAAACTATAATCCAACGACTACAACTTTTATGTTTTGAAAATATTCTGATTTCTTATGAATTGCGAGATGTAAGCTTCCAAATTCGGCTCCACGCATCAGAAATTTCTGGCGAAACTGCTCTACCATCCTTCATTCAATCCGTCATAACTTTCTGTACAAATGTCCAAATAATGAATGGTTTAACTTTCTGAAAACTATAATCAAACGACTACAACTTTCTTGTTTTGAAATTGTTCTGATTCCTTATGAATTGCGAGATATAAGCTTCCAAATTTGGCTCAACGCACGAAATTTCTGCAACAAAAATTTCCAGCACTCTTTGTCCGAAATCCATTCCGTTTACCTTCCGAAATCCACCCGAGACCCTCGGGACCTTAACCAATTATTCCAACATGTCCCAAAATACCATACGAACTTAGTCGAGGCTTCAAACTACATCAAACAACATCAAGACGACGAATCGCACCTCAAATCAAAATCAATGAACTTTGAACTTTTAAATTCTATATCTTGTGTCGAAACACATCAAATCAATTCGGAATGACTTCAAATTTTGCACACAAGTCATAAATGACATAACTGAGCTATAAAAACTTTCAGAATAGGATTTCGACCCCGATATCAAAAAGTCAACCCCTCGGTCAAACTTTCCAAAAATTCAACTTTCGGCATTTCAAGCCTAATTCCACTACGGACTTCCAAAAAAAATCCGATCACGATCCTAAGTCCAAAATCATCATACGGATCTGTTGGAATCATCACAATTCTATTCTAGGGTGTTTGCACATAATTTGACACCCGATCACTATTTGAACTTAAACTTTTAATGTTTTATCAAAATTCCATATCTCAGGCTAGAGACCTCGGAATTTGATTCTGGGCATACGTCTAAGTCCCAAATCACGATACGGACCTACTGGAACTGTCAAAACACTAATCTGAGACTGTTTGCTCAAAATATTGACCAAAGTCAACTCAGTTTAGTTTTAAAGCTCTAATTCACATTATAATTCATTTTTCACCTGAAAACTTTCCGGAAAATTTTACGGACTATGCACGCAAGTCGAGGAATAATAAATAGTACTTTTTGAGGTCTTAGAATATAAAATTAATTATTAAATTTAAAGATGACATTTTGGGTCATCATAGAGACCGGGTTGATTACTTCAGAGGTTAGAGATCCTAGAGTGGAAGTGGGAGCGGATCACCATGGACTTTGTGGTCGGACTTCCTCGAACTCTGAGAAATTTCGATGCTATTTGGGTGATCGTGGATCGACTGACCAAGTCAGCCCATTTCATTCTGGTGTTGACTACATACTCTTCGGATAGATTGGCTGAGATTTATATAAGAGAGATTGTCCGCCTTCACGGTATTCCAATATCCATCATTTCAGATAGAGGTACACAGTGCACATCCCGATTTTGGAGAGCTGTACAGTAGGAGTTGGGTACTAGGGTGGAGTTGAGCACAGCCTTTCACCCTAAGACAGACGGGCAGTCTGAGCGCACGATTCAGATTCTTGAGGATATGCTCCGTGCCTATGTGACGGAGTTCGGAGGGTCATGGGACCAATACTTGCCACTTATAGAGTTTGCCTACAACAACAGTTACCAGTCCAACATTCAGATGGCACCGTATGAGGCTTTGTATGGTAGGCAGTGATGGTACCCAGTGGGATGGTTTGAGCCGGGCGAGGCCTGACTGTTGGGTACAGACTTGGTCCAGGATGCCCTGGATAAGGTGAAGGTGATTCAGGAGAGACTTCACACAGTCCAGTCCAGGCAGAAGAGTTATGCGAACCGGAAGGTTCGTGACTTGGCATTTATGGTTAGTGAGCGGGTCTTGCTTCGGGTATCGCCTATGAAGGGCGTCATGAGGTTCGGGAAGAAGGGCAAGCATAGCACGAGGATCATTGGTCCTTTTGAGATATTGCGGCACGTTGGGGAGGTTGCTTATGAGCTTGCCTTGCCTCCCAGCCTAGCAGGAATTCACCCAGTATTCCACGTATCTATGCTCCGGAAGTATCACGGTGATCCGACTCATGTATTAGATTTCAGCTCAGTCCAGTTGGACAAAGATCTATCTTATGTTGAGGGGCTAGTAGCCATTTTGGACAGGCGGGTTAGAAAGCTCAAGTCAAAAAATATTTCTTCAGTAAAGGTCTAGTGGAGGGGACAGCCGGTTGAGGAGGTGACTTGGGAGACCGAGCAGGATATGCGCATCCAGTACCCTCATCTTTTCATAGTTTTAGGTATGTCTTTATACTCGTTCGAGGACGAACGATTGTTTTAAGAGGGGGAGGATGTAACGACCCGGCCAGTCATTTTGAGATTTAGAGCCCCGATCCCCTAATATCTGCTTTCCCCATATCTGTTTCTACTTTTGGGACTTGCCGGAGTGATTGGTTATGAGATTCTGAGAGTTTTGGGACACTTAGTCCCTAGTTGTGAGTTTAAGTCTTAGAGTTTGGACCGTAGTTGGAACTATATGAAGATGGATCCGGAATGGAATTATGTCGACTTCGTTAGCTCCGTTGAGTGATTTTTGGGTTAGGAGCGCGTCCGGAATGTGTTTTGGAGGTCTATAGTAGATTTAGTCTTGAATTGGCGAAAGTAAGTTTTTCGGCGATTTCGGCCGATAGTGGAAATTTTGATATCGAGCTCGGAATGGAATTCCGAAAGTGGTTGTAGGTTCGTAGTGTCATTTGTGACCTGTGTGTAAAATTTGAGGTCATTCAGACTAGATTTGATGTGGTTCGGCGTCGGTTGTAGAATTTGGAAGATTTTAAATTCTTAGGCTTGAATCGGTGCTTAATTCATGATTTTGGTGTAGTTTGATGAGGTTTGAAGGCTCGACTAAGTTCGTATGGTGTTTTAGGATTGGTTGGCATATTTGGTTGAGGTCCCGGGGGCCTCGGGTGTGTTTCGGATGCTTAACGGGTGAAAGCTTGGACTTAGAGAAAATTTTAATTTATGCTGGTTCTAGTGTTTTCGCACCTGCGGTGGGGAGTCTGCAGGTGCGGCCTCGCAGAAGTGAGGCTTGTAGGCACAGATGCGAGAAAGTCGAGAGTTATCCTGGGGTCGCAGGTGCGAGGAAGTTCCGCATTTGCGATGCCCGCAAATGCGCAAGGTTGTTCGCAAATGTGCAATATGCGCAAAAGCAGAGGGGATGTCCGCAGGCACGAGCGCGCAGGTGTGGTCCTTTCGTCGCAGGTGCGAAGGCAGAGGGGGGCAAGTGAGTTGTGCAGATGCGCACATTTTGCACACAAGCGCACCCGCAGGTGTGAGCCCAGGTTCCGCAGGTGCGGAAATACCTGGGCAGTGATTAAAACCGAAGGGCTTCGCGATTTATATCATTTTTGGCTTTGCAAACTCGGGTTAGGACAATGTTTGAGAGAATTTTCGAGGCATTTCTTGAGGTAAGTTCCTTGTTCTTATATTTGGTCAATAATCTTGCCTTGCCATGTATTTTCCCACCTAGTTAATGCATATTTAAGGTGGAAATTTGGAAGTTGGAGGCTAGGGATTTGGAAGTTTGAATTGTGGATTGGAGGACCATTTGGTGTCGTATTTTAGTAAATTTGGTATGGTTAGACTCGTGAGTGAATGAGCTTTCTAGTTTCGTGAATTTTGTCGGGTTTCGAGACGTGGGCCCGGGAGCCGGGTTTGAGCCAATTTCGGGTTTTGGCCTAATTTTTATAGTTTTTCTTGTGGGATTCATTCCATTAGTGCGTATTGATGGTATTGTACTGTTTTGAATAGATTCGGGCCATTTGGAGTTGGATACTCGTGGCAAGAATGTGATATCGAGTTGATTTGAGCGGTTCGAGGTAAGTGGCTTGCCTAATATTGTGTTGGGGACTTTCCCATTAGGATATCTTGATATTATTTGGTGTGTGGGCGCTGTGTACGTGAGGTGACGAGTACGTACATGGGCTGTTATTGCAAAAATCTAGTTTATCCTTTTTAAATCATAAATTGTTTCTCTTATTAAATTGTACTAACACGTTTTATTGTTTAGTTTAGACTAGAAAAGCATGCTTACATGTTTCAGCTTCCTATTTGACATTTTGTGCACCATGCTTAGTTAAATCCATATTTTCCTTATCTGTGTTCAGTATAAACTGCATAACTCGATGTCATACCTGCCATTTCATCTTGTGTTGCATATTTAAATTGGGACTACGGACGTATTTCGGGAGATTCCCCCTGTCTTGCATATTTACTTTGGGACTACGGATGTATTCCGGGAGATCCCCAAGCACTGCATATTTACTTTGGAACTACGGACGTATTCCGGGAGATCCCCCAGCACTGCATATTTACTTTGGGACTACGGACATATTCCGGGAGATCCCCCAGCACTGCATATTTACTTTGGGACTACGGACGTATTCCGGGAGATCCCCTTGTACTGCATATTCATTCGGAACTACGGGACAGTATCCCGGGAGATTTCCCACTGTGTTTACCTTGTTTTGAGCCGAGGGCTCCCTTAACTGTTAAAGTTTTCGAGAATCTCTTTAATTGTGTTACCATATATTTTACTTATATCTTTTACTGTTTAATTTATTATATTTATTCCGGTAGGGCCTTGACCTGACCTCGTCACTACTCGACCGAGGTTAGGCTTGGCACTTACTGGGTACCATTGTGGTGTACTCATGCCCTTCCCTGCACATGTTTTTGTGTGCAGATCCAAGTGCGAGCTATCAGCCTTGGGGTTAGTGCGTGCTGCTGATTTTAGGAGACTTCAAGGTACTAGTGCTTGCGTCCGCAGATCTTCGGAGTCCCCTTATACTCCCTCGCCTAGAGACTTTCTTTATTATCTTCAGACTTTTGTATAGAGCTACATAGATTATAGCAGCTTGTGACTTAGTAATATTTCGGGTCTTGGGAAACTATTTTGTATATGCTATTTATCTTTAAAATGTTGTGTTTTCTTTATATTTTTCGCAATATTAGGCTTACATAGTCGTAAAGACTAGGTGCTATCACGACACCTTACGGAAGGATAATTTGGGTCGTGACACCCTAAATAAGACTCCCCGTATGTGCTTTTACTAATTTATGACTTGTAGGGATGGTTGGTTCGGGATTTGGAAGTGTTCGGGTTGAAATCGGAGCACTTGGTTCCTTAGTTGGCTTTAAAAAGGGCGAGTTTGACTTCGGTCAATATTTTTAGTAAACGACCTCAGAATCGGAATTTGACGGTTCCAATAGGTTCGTATGATGAATTTGGAGTTGGGTGTATAATCAGATCGGATTGTGGATGATCCAGGAGCGTTTCAGTGCCTATTGTGAAAAGTTGGCATTTTGGAAGAATTTCATAAATTTGGGTTGAAGTGCATTTCAATGTTATCGATGTCTGTTTGGGATTCCGAGTCTGGGAATAGCTCCGCATGGTGATTCTGGTCTTAATAGCGTATCCGGATGTTAGTTTGGAGGTCCGTAGGTAATTTCGGGGTCATTTGGTGAAAGATAGAAATTTAAAGGTTTTTAAGAAATTTGACAAAAAGTGGACTTTTTGATATTGGGGCCCGATTCCGATTCCAAAAGTTGGAGTAGGTCCGTAATGTTAATTATGACTTGTGTGCAAAATTCGAGGTCAATCGGATTTGATTTGATAGGTTTCGGCGTCGAATGTAGAAGTTTAAAATTCTAAAGTTCATAAAGCTTGAATTGGGGTGCGATTCGTGATTTTGATATTGTTTGATATGATTTGAGGCCTCTATCAGGTTCGTGTTATGTATTGGGACTGTTGGTACGATTGGACGGGGTCCCGGGGGCCTCGGGTGTGATTCGGGGTGGTTTCGGACCAAGTTTGGGTGTTTTGATGCTGCTGGTTGCTGGTTCTGGTGTTGTTCTTCGCGTTCGCGAGGAGCCTCTCACGTTCGCGAAGAAGGATTTTGCTGCTGGGACTAGGGCTGTGCATAATTTGGTAAATACCGAATTACCGTACCGAAACCAAAAATTTTGGAATTTGGTATTCGATATTTTGGTATTCGGTATGATATTTGGTTTAAGTTTTAAAAAATAGTGTATTAGGTATGGTATTTGGTATTTTAAAATAAAATACCAAAATACCGATACCGTACCAAAATATATATTATATATATTACATAATACACATATTATTAATTATAACATAAATATAAAAATATAAAATTTTACTTTCCTTTGTTATCTAAGTTCATCAATTAACTCTAAGCAAGTAACAAGACATTTCTAATGATCAAATATATTCTTTTATGTACAAAATTCTCTCTCTGGGTTGATATTTGCTAGTTTTGGTTAAAACTTTTGTCAACAAATATTTTTAGTTTTGTACTTGTGAGTACTTTAATTTACAATGTTACAATCTATGACTCCATGCACTAGTTAGTATTTAAACCGAATAAACTGAAGTTACCAAACCGAATAAACCGAAACTGAAAGAAGAAAAACCGAACCATACCGAATTTAATTAGGTACAGTATTGGTATTGCATTTTAAGAAACCGAATACCGAACCGAAATATCTAAATATCATACCATACCGACCAACAAACACCCCTAGCTGGGACTTTGTTCTTCGCGTTCGCGAAGAGGCTCTCGCGTTCGCGAAGAAGGAATTTCTGTTGTCCGTCATTTAACTTCGGAAGCTTATATCTCTCAATCTATAACGAATGTAGAGATGATCCAAAATTAATAGTTGTAGCCCTCGGTGTCTAGTTTTCATAAAGGTAAACCATTTGTCATTTGGAGTTGTCTACAAAAGGTTATAGTGGATACACTACAGACTGTCCAAGAAGAGTTTGGAAATCTTTACTGCACAGGGCTGACTTTAGAAGCTTATATCTCGCAATATACAATGAATTGGGAGATGATCAACATATAAAAATTATAGCTCTTGATGTCTAATTTCCAGAAAGTCAAACCATTTGTGATTTGGAGTTTTGTACAAACAGTTATGACCATTATAGTAGAGACTATCTGAGAAGAGTTTGAAAATGGCTTTTGAGAATTTTGTTCATCACGAACGCGATGGGAGTCTCGCGAACGCGAAGAAGGGTCGCTTGGGAAGTGTATAAGTTTGCAAAAAAACGGGATTTTGGCCATTTTCACTTCATCTCCGCCATGAGAGCCGATCCTGGAGCGATTTTGGAGCTCCATCTTCATCATCTAATACAAGGTAAGTGATTCCCACCTATTGCAAGTTAAGTACTTGGTTTATATATGGATTTAAACATAAATATTTGTAGAAATTTGGGATTTTGAAGAAAAATCTAGAAATTGGTATTTTTGGATTTTTACCACCAAAATGGCTATGCAATTGGATGGAAATGGTATATTTGAGTTCTTGAGGTTATGGGTAAAGATTTCCTCCAAAACTTTCCGGAATCCGGGCACGTGGGCCCAGGATAAATTTTAGGAATTTTATCATTTTGGATAGGGCAATTTATTTAATAGTCTAATTTCGAATTATTGAGCATGTATTAATTATTTCCTATAACTTTTGGATAGTTTTGGATTTTTCGGCACCGAATTGAGATTTTGCGCGACATTGTGATTGGGAAGTGGGCTTTGAGACAAGGTAAGTCTCTTGTCTAACCTTGTAAGAGGGACTTTACCCCATAGGTGATTTAAATTAATAATTGTTGCTAATTGTGGGGGCTACTTACGCATGAAGTGACGAGAGTCCGTGCGTAGCTACTAATATTGCTAAAGTCCGGATAGTTTAGGACTCAAATCATGAATTACTTGTGATAATTGCCTCTTTTAATTGCTTAAATTACTGGAATTATATTGTAAATTGTTTGAGGAAATAGTAAAAGATCGAAACTTCATATACTCGAATTTTGTGTAAATTATTGAATTGTTAATAAAGATTGGACATCCTACGTGTTAATATTATAATAACTTCTCATTTCGGAGGTTCATAAGAAAATATTTTTCTTTCTTGTGGAGCGGGCCGAACGCCTCAGTAGTATAAATGCATCTATGGATCGCGCCGCACGGCCCTCGCCGGTGTACATGACACTCTGGATCGGGCCGTACGACCATGGCAGAAATCGTACCTAATAATAATAATTACACGATATCTTGATATTTTATTGCAACTTGTGAAGCTAATTGATAAATTGGAAATTATTGGAATTGAAAGAATTAATTATTTTTGCTGGTTAAAGAAATTATTGTTATTCCTATAAATCATGTTGATTTAAATATTTCTATTTGAATATTATTGACCCTTAGTGAGTGTCAAGTCGACCTCTCGTCACTACTTCTTCGAGGTTAGACTTGATACTTACTGGATACACGTTGTTTACATACTCAGGCTACACTTACTGCACATTTCTTTGCAGGCACATAGATGTCTAGCGGCCTTGTGGGCACAGAGGTGTGGTTAAATACGGGGACTTAGGTGAGCTGCATTCTATATCACGATCTGCAGCCAGCACAGTCTCCTTCAGAGTTATTTATATTTTTCCTGTCTAATTTGTATTTCGGACAGATGTTGTATTTTATCTTACTCCCTAGTTAATGCTCATGTACTTGTGACACCGGAGTTTGGGAGTGGTTATGGGTTATTTAGTAATTTAGTTGCTAAAATATTTATCACTTACTATATGAATTCTATCTTTACTATTTAATTGAAGAAAATTTCGATTCACAAATACTAAAATGAATAATTAAATTAATTAGTCAAGGTTGGCTTGCCTGACAACGGTGTTAGGCGCCATCACGACCTTTAATGGATTTTGGGTCGTGACAATATGCAGGCCATTACATGATCAACTTAAGAAGGAAGGATTCTCTTTGGAATGAAGAGTGCACTGAAGCCTTCAACAAGTTGAAACAAGCATTAGTTTCTGCACCTGTTTTAGCAATGCCAGATTATGCTAAATCATTTGTTGTGGAGACTGATTCTAGTGGAAAGGGTATTGGAGCAATTTTAATGCAGCAAGGGCATCATATAGCTTACATCAGTAAGTCTTTAACTCCCAGACACCAGGAAATGTTAGTTTATGATAAAGAACTGTTGGCACTCATCTTTTCTATTACCAAATGGTTTCACTACCTTCTGGGAAGACCATTCGTTGTGAAGATAGATCAGAAGGCACTGAAACATCTATTGGATCAGCATTTTCATACTGATTTTCAAGTTGCTTGTATTTCAAAACTCATGGATTTTGATTTCTCTATTGAGTACAAAAATGAGGTGAAAAACAAAGCTGCAAATGCCTTGTCTAGCAAACCAGATGCTGAGTTGTTAGCTCTTTTCTTGTTAACTCCAAATGATTCCTTGTTCCTGCAGATTTAGAACACTTGGTTCACTGATCCAGCACTGCAAATGGTGATCACTAAGCTCCAAACGTAGCCTTATAAACCATATACTTGTTGCAACAATCAGCTAAGGTGGAAGGGCAGACTTGTGGTTGATGATAATGTGCAATTAAGAACAACCATCATTGAACTGTGGCATGCAACTACTCATGCAGGTCACTCTGGTATTGTAACGACCTGACTTGTCGTTTTAAGAATTAACGCCCCGTTTAGTGACTTAAGGTCTCGAGCGGCTTTGTAATATGTATTATGACCCGCGGGTGTGGTCGAATTTGATTTTCGAAAGATTTAGAATTAAATTGAAAGAACAATTCCTATTTAGAATCTTAAATGAAAAGAGTTGATCGGAGAGTTGACTTTTGAGCAAACGACCCCGGAATAAAAATTTTATGATGTCAATAGCTTCGTATGGTGATTTTGGACTTAGGCGTATGTTCAGATTTGTATTTGGAAGTCCGTAGGACAATTCGACGTATTTTGGCAAAAGTTGGAAAATGAAAGATTTTTGAAAAGACCGATCGAAGGTTGAATTTTTCATAACGAGGTCGGATTTTGATTTTGGAAATTTGAATAGCTCCATTTCATCATTTTTGACTTGTGTGAAAAATTTGAAGTCATTCCGGATTGATTTGATATATTGCGGCGCAAAATATAGAAGTTGGAAGAGTTGAAAACTCATAATTCGATTCAATGCGCGATTCGTAATTTCGGCATTGTTTGACATGGTTTGAAGCCTCGACTAAGTTTGTATTGCATTTTGGGACATGTTGGTATATTTGGTTGAGGTTCCGAGGGCCTCGGGTGCATTTTGGAAGGTTAACGAATCAATTCGGACTTGAAGAAAAGCTGCTGGAATTTTTGCGCAGTAGCATGAACAGTGATCACAGAAGCATGAACAGTGCCCGCAGAAGCGTGAACAGTATTCGCAGAAGTGGAGGCAGTGCAGAAGTGTGAACAGTGCCCGCAGAAGCATGAATAGTATCCGTATAAGCGTGAACAGTACTTGCAGAAGCGGAACTGGGCAGAAACATAAGGACCAAAAATCAGTCACTTTGCCATTTCGTTTTGGAATTTTCGGAGCTCGGTTCTTGGGAGATTTTGAGTATTTCTTCACGATTTCAACTCAAGTAAGTGTTCTATATCCTAAAGTTATTATATTTCATGAATCTATGGTTATATTCATCGTTTATTTCGGATTTAAATGGAGGAAATCAAGATTTTTGCAAAATCTTCCAAAAACAAAAATTTAAGATTTGAAGGTTGAGTTGTTATTGGAATTTGATAAAATTGGTATGACTGAACTCATATCGGAATGGGTTTTGGAATTTTATAAAAATTATGTCGGGTTCTGAGAGGCAAGCCCCGCGTTGACTTTTGTTGACCTTTTGGAATAAATTTTTAAGTCGACGTATTATTTTCCGGAATTATTTTCTATGAATTTTAATGAGGTTATACAATTAATTTGGATAGATTTGAGCAGTCCGGAGGTCAATTCAAGAAAGAAGGCGATTTTGTAATATCGGCATAACTTCGAAAAGGTAAGTATCTTGTCTAATCTCGAGTGAAAAAATTACCCCTTAGGCATCGAGTCTTATCTGCCATTTGTGAAATGTTAAAAGACGTGTACGCGAGGTGACGAGTACGTACTCGGGCTTATATGTGCAAAATATATTGAGTTAAAGTCTTGGACATATTGTGTAGTAAATTGGATAATTGTTGGCATTTATAAAATCATCTACTTGTCATGTCTCAATTCACGTTTTGTTGAATTTATTTTTGTATGACAATTTGAGGTGATTATTACTTGTATATTTATGTGGATTCTGTGAATTTGATGATTTGATATTTCTTGGAATTTAATTTCATTTTGAATTATCCGTCTCAAATAATTTATTAAATAAGCTTAAGAAGGAGTGTTAGTATAATTATCAAAAATTTGGATTAATGAAGACGTTGCCCTATGCTGATTATTTTTCTATCGTTATTGATTGTTTTTAAAGTTTTATACATATTGTGTGGAGCCTTGGGCTATTTGTTGTGAAATTAATTGATTTTGTTATATCTGTGGAATTGGTTGTGGCTATTGGGCAAATCGTGATATGAATTAATTTTGTTATGTTGCTGTGAGAATATTCCATGCAAATTATTGTGCTATTTGAGTTATTATTTTGAGGATATAAGGGTGGCATTCCACTGTTGATATAATATGGATATAATGGTGGCATTTCACTGTTGTTGTGTGTGTTAGGATATTGTCTGGGCGGAGTGATAAGGATGGCTATAGGAGAGATAAGGGTGGCTATAAGAGCGATAAGGGAGGCTATTGATATTGTCAGGGCAGAGGGATAAGGGAGGCTATTATAGGAGTGGTAAAGGTGGAAATAGGAGAGATAAGGGTGGCTATTGTTAGGGATGATATGTGATGATGTGGAGTGGTTGCATTGGTGATTTTTTTGTGATGTTGTGACTTTCCTTGTGTTTATTTTTATACCTTGTGCAATTTGTCTTGTTGTTGGTAAATTGATAACAGTCTCATTTATGTTGAAATTGGGCGCATGTGGCTATTGTCAGGCGGATTATGAAAAGAAATATGGGCACGAGTGTCGTGAGTAAATAATAATAATATTGGCACGTGAATTGTTCGTGCGGTTGTGATAGGAAATGTGGGCACGAGATGCTGTGGTTAAATGATAATAATATTTGGCACGTGAGTTGTCTGTGCGGTTGTGATAGAGAAATTGGCACGAGATGCCGTGGAAATATGAAATTGGGCTGAGACCCGTACTTTATGATTATGAAATGGGGTGTCACATGGTGACTTTTAATTGAAAGAATTATATTCAAAATATTTATTTGGAAGGATTTTTATTCAAAAAGTATTTATTGAAAGATATTTATTTGAAGAAATTATATTTGGAAGAGATTTATTGAAAGACTTATATTTGAAAGATACCTATTTGAGGAAATTATATTTGAAAGAGATTTATGGAAAGAAAGAATTATATTTGAAAAATATTTATTTGAGGAAATTATATTTGAAAGAGAGCTATTTGGAAGAATTATATATGAAAGATATTTATTTGAAGGACTTGATTTAATTGGGTGTACTTGTATTTATTATTTGTTGAGGGATATTAGTAGTGTTCTTGTTGCCCTGCTATGCATATCACTGGTTGATTTGTGTTGCCCTTATTGTTATTTGTTTCCTATTATTTTATATACTATATTGCACAGGTTATTAGACTAATGAGTGTCTTGACTGTACCTCGTCTCTACTCCACTGAGGTTAGTCTTGATACTTAGTGGGTACCGACCGTGGTGTACTCATACTATACTTCTGCACATTTTTGTACAGAGCCAGGTATTGGAGATATCGGACTCGGACAGAGTCAGAGTGGGATCACAAGAATTCAAGGTAGAGCTGCTTGGTCGTCGCAGTTCCTTGGAGTCTTCCCATTTTATTGTACTGTTAATTATTATTCAAACAGTATTGGGTATTCGATCTTTGAGATCATTTCATGTATTCAGTTAGAGATCATGACTCAGTATTACCAGCCTTGAGAGGTTGTTATATTTGTAATTATTTTCGCTATTGGTATATTAAAAAAATGGGTTTGAAATGTAATTGTAATCGGCTTACCTAGTCTTAGAGACTAAGTGCCATCACGACGTCTGTGGCAGGATTTTGGGTCGTGACAAGTTGGTATAAGGGCTCTTGGTTCATAGGTTTTACGAGTCACGAACGAGTCTAGTAGAGTCTTGCAGATCGGTACGGAGATGTCTGTACTTATCTTCGAGAGGCTATAGAACTGTTAGGAAATTTCCACTTCTTTTATTCTTGTCGTGCGGCATTTGTTGATTGTGGATGTTGAGCATTTGTATCTCTATTCTCTCATAGATGGTGAGTACACGCGCTACCGGGTCAGCTGAACAGGCACCCGCACATACTGCTACGGCCGCAAGAGGCCGGAGCCGAGGTAGAGGCTGAGGACGGGCACGTGTCACTTCTAGAACATCGGTTAGAGGGGCAGTTGAGGAGCCGCCAGTTGCTCCAATTAGGGGACAGGCCCCAGAGACACCTGTTGTTGTCCCCGAACTTCAGGAGACTTTAGTACAGTTCCTAAACATGTTTGGTAAATTGACTCAGGCGGGATTGATCTCTATTTCACCAAATATTTCACAGGTTGGGGGAGGAGTTCAGACTCCTACCGCTCGTACTCCAGAGAAGCGAATTCATATTGGTCAAGTTTCGAGTGTAGTACCGGTACAACCTGTTATTCCGATTCGGCCTGAGGTCAGGCCAGGGGCATCAGAAGAAGAACAAAAGAGACTTGAGAGGTTTAAGAGGTATGGTCCACCTACTTTCAGTGGCACAGCTTTAGAGGATGCCCAAGGATTTCTAGAAAAGTGTCACTGTATTCTCCATACCATGGGTATTGTGGAAGTGAGCGGAGTTTCCTTTACTACATTTCAGCTGTCAGGCACATCGTGTCAGTGGTGGCAAGTTTATGAAGAAGGTAGACCAGCCGATGCAACACCACCAACTTGGGCTCAATTTTCGGAAAATATTTTGAAAGAGTTTGTTCCCCAGACTCTCCGAGATGCGTGGCACATAGAGTTTGAATGGTTGCATCCGGGCACTATGTTAGTGTTAGGATATGCTATCATGTTCAGTGAATTAGCCTGTCATGCACCTATCTTGGTTCATACAGTTAGAGAGCGAGTCCGCAGATTCATTGAGGGGATTGATTATGATATTAAAATATGCATGGCTCGAGAGTTGCAAACTGATACTCCATTTCAACAAGTAGTGAAGATTGCGAGGAGGATTGAGGGTGTTCTAGGTGAGGAAAGGGAGTCTAAGGAGGCCAAAAGGTCTCGAAGCTCTAGAGGGTTCAGTGGATTTTACTCTTAAACTATGACCCATTAAGGCGGAGGCTCGAGCAGTCGGCCAGCTCAGTCCAGACATCAAATTACTCGGGGTGCTCCAGTAAGTTCTTATAGTGCACCACCGACAAAAGATTCTTACAGTGGTTATTCCAGTTATCCGACACAGACTCCGTACGAGCAGCCGCGACCTTAGAGGGGTTGTTATGAATATGGTGATACTAGGCATATCATGAGAGATTGTCCCAGATTTAGGAAAGGTGGATTTCATAAGAACACTCGGGCTATGGGCACCAATGCAGTTACTACTCCACGTACACAACTAGTTAGAGGTGGAGGACAGGTGGGTAGAAGGCGCCTTAGAGGGGGAGGCCCAGCCTGTTGATATATTTGTTATGGTGGGGCTGAGGCCACTACACCAGATGGTGTCATTACAGGTATGATCTTGATCTGTTATAAAAGGATATATTCCTTAATTTGATTCAGTTCTGAATTTTGAGGCGAGTCCTCCTATTATGCTCCACTTATGGGTGAGCTTCGTAATTTTGTGACCTACTTACATGTTTATCCCTGTTGGGAGGTTTGATGATGTTAGCCCGTGTCTATCATTTTTATTTTTGCACACCATTGAGGGCTATAAGTCCAAACGTGACTTTTTATTACTCACTACAGTGGGTTTTGATGTGATTTAAGAATAATTGAATTCAAATTTTATGAATTTTATGCCCTATTAGAATGGGGGTTCATTATGTGTTGTGAAAATTATTTACGGAATTTATTGAAAAGAAGAAAGAAAGAAAATTGAAAATTTCAGTTGGCACAATGTGCAAAATACTTGTGATTTGGAGTTGAGGACGAGATCCTCGCATTTATTTTTATATGATGTGAAATATTTAAACTGGGCTATAAGCTGCAGTGGAAGTGATATAAGGACGAGGTCCTTATGGTGAAAAGTTTATGAGTTTAAATTCTCCCTTTTGTGAAATTAATTTGTACTATAGTATTAATATGGAGACATGCCTGTTAGGCTTATTTGACAATTCTTGTATATTTTTCTGTGCATATTTAGCCATATTCGTGCTATAAACACTGAGTTTTAGCCTATAAGGTGGGTGTCCGGGTGGCGTTAAATGTGACTCATTAATTCGGATAAATAATTATGAGGTATTCATGTCTCGCGTGTTGCTGTCAATGTTACAAAAAGTTGAAATGAGATTTTGGTGAATATGAGATTAATTGAGGATGCTGAAAATTAATTATAAACAGCTATTATGACCTAAGATATGGTTATGGACATACGTATGTCATGTGCGTAGGCACGAATTGCTACAGCCGGTTGAGACTAATACCGTGTGTTGATGTCAGGAATTCGAAATTTATTTGGAGTGCTAAGGAATTGGCTTAAAGGCTTATAAGTGTGAATAAAAGAAATAATCTCCACTGAGATGATGTTGTCGGACCCCTATTACATTTACGGTAACGTATAATCGCCCGTGAGTATGTGTGAAATAATGCACTCAGTAATTTAATGTCATCAGAATAATTCTTAGCACGTTCGAGGACAAACGTATATTGAAGGGGGGGGGAGAATGTAACGACCTGACTTATCATTTTAAGAATTAATGCCCCGTTCAGCTACTTAAGATCTCGAGCAGCTTCGTAATATGTATTATGACCCGCGGGTGTGGTCGAGTTTGATTTTCGGAAGATTTAGAATTAAATTGAAAGAACAATTCCTATTTAGAAGCTTAAATAGAAAGAGTTGACCGGAGAGTTGACTTTTGAGCAAACGACCCCGGAATAAAAACAAATTGATGTCAATAGTTTTGTATGGTGATTTCGGACTTAGGCATATGTTCAGATTTGGATTTGGAAGTCTGTATGACAATTCGACGTATTTTGGCGAAAGTTGGAAAATGAAAGATTTTTAGAAAGTTCAACCGAAGGTTGAATTCTTGATAATAAGGTCGGATTTCGATTCTGGAAATTTGAATAGCTCCATTTCGCCATTTATGACTTGTGTGCAAAATTTGAAGTTATTCCAGATTGATTTGATATGTTTCGGCGTAAAATATAGAAGTTGGAAGAGTTGAAAACTCATAATTCGATTCGATGCGCGATTCGTAATTTCGGCGTTGTTTCACATGGTTTGAAGCCTCGACTAAGTTCGTATTGTATTTTGGGACATGTTGGTATATTTGGTTGAGGTTTCGAGGGACTCAGGTGCATTTCGGAAGGTTAACGGTACAATTCGGACTTGAAGAAAAGCTGTTGGAATTTCTGGGCAGCAGCATGAACAGTGATCTCAGAAGCGTGAACAGTGATCGCAGAAGCGTGAACAGTGCCCGCAGAAGCGTGAACAGTACTCGCAGAAGTGGAGGCACCGCAAAAGCATGAACAGTGCCCGTAGAAGTGTAAACAGTATCCGTATAAGCGTGAACAGTACTCGCAGAAGCGGAACTGGGCAGAAACATAAGGACCAAAAATCAGTCACTTTGCCATTTCGTTTTGGAATTTTTGGAGCTCGGTTCTTGGGCGATTTTGAGTATTGCTTCACGATTTCAACTCAAGTAAGTGTTCTATATCCTAAAGTGGATTATATTTCATGAATCCATGGTTATATTCATCGTTTAATTTGGATTTAAATGGAGAAAATCAAGTTTTTTGCAAAATCTTCCAAAAACGAAAATTTAAGATTTGGAGGTCGAGTTGTTATCGGAATTTGATAAAATTGGTATGGTTGAACTCGTATCAGAATGGATTTTCAGATTTCATAAAAATTATGTTGGGTTCCGAGAGGCCGGCCCCGCGTTGACTGTTGTTGACTTTTTGGAATAAATTTTAAGTCGACGTATTATTATCCGAAATTATTTCCAATGAATTTTAATGAGGTTATACAATTAATTTGGATAGATTTGAGTAGTCCGGAGGTCAATTCAAGCAAGAAGGCGATTTTGGAATATCGGCATAACTTCAAAAAGGTAAGTATCTTGCCTAACCTCGAGTGGGGGAATTACTCCTTAGGCATCGAGACTTATGTGCCATTTGTGAAATGTGAAAAGCCGTGTACGCGAGGTGACGAGTACATACTCGGGCTTCTATGGGCAAAATGTACTGAGTTAAAGTCTTGGACATATTGTATAGTAAATTGTATAATTGTTGGCATTTATAAAATCATCTACTTGCCATGCCTCAATTCGCGTTTTGTTGAATTTGTTTTTGTATGACAATTTGAGGTGATTATTACTTGTATATTTATGTGGATTCCGTAAATTTGATGATTTGATATTTCTTGGAATTTAATTTCATTATGAATTTTCCGTCTCAAATAATTAATTAAATAAGTTTAAGAAGGAGTATTAGTATACTTATCAAAAATTTGGATTAATGAAGGTATTGCCCAATGCTATTTATTTTTCTATCGCTATTGATTGTTTTTAAGGTTTTATACATATTGTGTGGAGTCTTGGGCTATTTGTTGTGAAATTAATTGATTTTGCTATATCTTTAGAATTGGTTGTGGCCATTGGGCAAATCGTGATATGAATTAATTTTGTTATGTTGCTGTGAGAATATTCCGTGCAAATTGTTGTGTTATTTGAGTTATTATTTTTAGGATATAAGGGTGGCATTCCACTATTGATATAATGTGGGTATAAGGGTGGCATTTCACTGTTGTTGTGTGTGTTGGGATATTATCTGGGCGAAGCTATAAGAGTGGCTATAGGAGAGATAAGGGTGGCTATAGGAGAGATAAGAGTGGCTATAAGAGCGATAAGGATGACTATTGATATTGTCAGGGCGGAGGGATAAGGGTGGCTATTGTCAGGGATGATATGTGATGATGTGGAGTAGTTGCATTGGTGATTTTTATGTGATGTTGTGACTTTCCTTGTGTTTATTTTTATACCTTGTGCAATTTGTTTTGTTGTTGGTAAATTGATAACAGTCTGATTTATGTTGAAATTGGGAGCATGTGGCTATTGTCAGGCGGATTATGAAAAGAAATGTGGGCACGAGTGCCGTGAGTAAATAATGATAATATTGGCACGAGAATTCTCCGTGCAGTTGTGATAGAAAATGTGGGCACGAGGTGCTGTAGTTAAATGATAATGATATTTGGCACGTGAGTTGTCCATGCAGTTGTGATAGAGAAATTGGCACGAGGTGCCGTAGAAATATGAAATTGGACTGAGACCCATACTTTATGATTATGAAATGGGGTGTCACATGGTGACTTTTAATTGAAAGAATTATATTCAAAATATTTATTTGAAAGGATTTTTATTCAAAACGTATTTATTGAAAGATATTTATTTGAAGAAATTATATTTGGAAGAGATTTATTGAAAGAATTATATTTGAAAGATACCTATTTGAGAAAATTATGTTTGAAAGAGATTTATGGAAAGAATTATATTTGAAAGATATTTATTTGATGAAATTATATTTGAAAGAGAGTTATCTGGAAGAATTATATGTGAAAGATATTTATTTAAAAGACTTGATTTAATTGGGTGTACTTGTATTTATTATTTGTTGAGCGATATTAATGGTGTTCTTGTTGCCCTGCTGTGCATATCACTGGTTGATTTGTGTTGCCCTTTTTGTTATTTGTTTTCTATTATTTTATATACTATATTGCACAGGTTATTAGACTAGTGAGTGTCCTGACTGTACCTCGTCTCTACTCCACTGAGATTAGTCTTGATACTTACTAGGTACCGACCGTGGTGTACTTATACTACACTTCTGTATATTTTTGTGCAGAGCCAGGTATTGGAGATATCGAACTCGGACAGAGTCAGAGTGGGATCGCAAGAATTCAAGGTAGAGCTGTTTGGTCATCGTAGTTCCTTGGAATCTTTCCATTTTATTGTACTGTTAATTATTATTCAAACAGTATTGAGTATTCGATTCTTGAGATCATTTCATGTATTCAGTTAGAGCTCGTGACTCAGTTTTACCCGTCTTGGGAGGTTGTTATATTTGTAATTATTTTCGCTGTAGGTATATAAAAACAATGGCTTGAAATGTAATTGTAATCGGCTTACCTAGTCTTAGAGACTAAATGCCATCACGACGCCTGTGGCGGGATTTTGGGTCGTGACAGGTATGGATGCTACCATTAAGAGACTGTAGTCTTTGTTCTTTTGGAAGACTCTCAGCCAGGATACCAGGCTTTACATCAGCAAATGTGATGTATGTCAGAGGCACAAATTTGATGTTGCTGCATCTCCTGGTTTGTTACAGCCTTTGCCCATTCCTGAAGGAGTTTGGACTTATATATGCTAGAATTTTATTGAAGGTTTACCTAAATCCAATGGTAAGGAGGTGATTTTGGTTGTGGTGGATTGATTGAGTAAGTATGGCCATCTCATGCCTTGTCCCACCCATATACTACTCCAAGTGTAGCTCAATATATGTTCTTTGGATAACATTTTAAAACTTCATAGCATGCATGTCACCTTAACAAATGACAGAGATCCTGTTTTCCTCAATAGCTTTTGGCAAGAACTTTTCACACTGCAAGGTGTCCAATTGCAGAGGTCAACTGCTTACCACCCTCAAATTGATGGTCAGACATAGATTTTGAATAGAACTTTGGAAACTTACTTAAGGTGTTTTTGCTATGATAACCCCATGACTGGCCCTCTTACTTGGCCTTAGCAGAAGGGTGGTACAATACTTCTTATCACACTACCATCAGATGCACTCCTTATAAAGTCTTGTATTGTCACGACCCAGAATTCCCACCTTCGGGACCGTGATAGCGCCTAACATTTCACTTGCTAGGCAAGCCAATGTTAGAGGATTCTTTAAACCAATTTTAGTCAATTTCAATAACAGAATCAATTAAACTAAATAGAAGCTAAAACTGAAATGCGGAATAACATAAGGCCCATAATATCTGATACAATTTGGATCTGGAGTCACAACTCACGAGCTTCTAAGATTTTCTACAAACAGAGTCTGAAAGAAATATAACTATTCCGAATGAAAAGAAACAGTAAAATAGGGGAGATAGAAGAGGACTTCAAGGTCTGCGGACGCCAGTAGATCTACCTTGAGTCTCCAATAAGCAAGTCCAAGCTGCTAAGCCTTACGATCACCTAGGACCGGTACCAAAATTTGCACAAGTACAGAGTGTAGTATGAGTACAATCGACCCCATGTACTCGTAAGTGTCGAGCCTAACCTCTGCGAAGTAGTGACGAGGCTATGACAAGACACCCACATAATAAACCTGTGCAGATAACAGTATATGTACAAAAAAACACTAATAATAGCTAAACATGTACTATTGGGAGGGGGACATGCTAAAGGGATACGAGATATGAGAGATACAACGGAAATGATAACCATAACAGTCAATATGCCTTTAACCAGTAAAAAAGACAATTAAGCATAATGAAGAAAATTGCACGGCATCACCCTTCGTGTTTTTACTCTCAACCTCACAATGAAACAATGATACTGCACGGCATCACCCTTCGTGTTTTTACTCTCAACCTCACAATGAAACAATGACACTGCACGACATCACCCTTCGTACTTTTACTCTCAACCTCACAATGAAACAATGATACTGCACGGCATCACCCTTCGTGCTTTTACTCTCACTCATAGTATAAATCAATAGATACAACACGGCATCACCCTTCGTGTATTACCTCTCACAACATGGCACGGCATCACCCTTCGTGCATTAACACTCACAATATGGCACGACATCACCCTTCGTGCACTAACACTCACATACGGCACGGCATCACCCTTCGTGCATTAATACTCTCCCTTACCACATAACAATGAACAAGTAATAACAGGGAGCTATGATCAACAAGTACAAGCTTTACTTCAACAACGGTTCCACAATACCAATCTCAACTTGGAATCCATACTCAATTATCACAGAAGCCCATAAACACGGTAAGAACGATCAATTTAACAAATAACTAGTCTAAGCATGGATAACATGATCAAAGTAAGCAATAATTGCAGAGAACAATTCCCACCTGCATGCTTTAACCCGACAACAATGCATAAGTACTCGTCACCTCACATATACATTGTACCCAACATCTAAACATGTAGCAAATAGACAAATAAGTCTTAATCCCTCAAGTCAAGGTTAACCAGGACACTTACCTCGCTCCAAAGGACCAATTCAAAGCTCAACCATGGCTTTGCCTTTCAAGCAAGCCTACGAACCAATAGAATCTAGCAAATTACCAACCAAACGATTCAAATTAAGCCTTAGGAACTACCCACGATTGCAAAGAATTCAATTTAGGTCATTATTGTAAAAGTCAACAAAAGTCAACTCCCGGGCCCGCTTGGTCCAAACCCAAAATTCAGACCAAAATTCGATTACACATTCACCCCCGAGCCCGATTGTGTAATTTATTTTGGAATCCGGACTCAATTTGAGGTCTAAATCCCCATTTTACAAAAATCCCTAATTCTACCCAAAACTCCCAATTTCCACCACGAAAACATAAGATTTTTGGTTGAAATCTTAGAAAATGTAGTGAAAGATTGGAAGAAACTATTTTAGAATCACTTACCAATGATTTTAGGAAGAAAGGTTCTTTGAAAAATCGCCTCTATGGTTTCTTGTTTTGAAAATTTGAGAGAATGAACCAAAATCCCGTCTAAGTCCCATTTTGATGAGTTGCAGATGTCGCATTTGCGACCTGAGATTCGCAATTGCGAACCCCGCAAATGCGAGAATTACTTCGCAAATGCGAAGATTCCCCCATCTCTGCTAACATCACATTTGCGAAGGTTTGTTCACAAATGCGAACTTCAACCTTTCGAGATTGCGACCGTTTGATCGCAATTGTGATCACTGTACCCCCTTGACCCACTTTGCAAATGCGAAGTTTTGTTTGAAAATGCGAACTTGAGGTGCCCCAGCTACTCTTCGCAAATGCAATGAGTTGCTCGCAAATGCAAACCCATCAAAGGTCAGAAATGCGAAGCCTGACCTCGCAATTGCGAGGTCTGGGGCCTGCACCAAAAACTGAAGCACACCAGCAATGTTCTAAGTCAAATTTCACTCTGTTGCCTATCCGAAACTCACCCGAATGCTCGGGGCTCTAAACTAAATATGCACACAAGTCAAAATATTATACGAACATGCTCGTACAATCAAATCGCCAAAATAACACCTGAACTATGAATCGGACACCAAAATCAAATAAAATTTTCAAGAAACTTTAGAATTGCTATATTAACAACCGGACATCCGAATCACGTCAAACCAACTCCGTTTCTCATTAAATTTGACAAACAAGTCATATATGTCACACCCCTTTTTTACTCCAAAAAAGATATGTTCCGTATTATGGATTGTGGGTTAAAGAGTTTTTCCAATTAAAGTGACAAACTTGATTAAGGATTATTTTATTGCTCAGAGTCACCACTTGGAATTGATTTTTAGATGTTCCAAGTCATATTTTATTTGAATCCCTAGTCAAAGGAAGGTTTGACTCTATTATTATTGGTCTGCAAAAACAAAGTCCGGGTAAGGAATTCTATTGACTGAGGAGAAGGTGTAAGGC
>AWOL01S0033786.1:23639-37409 GCA_000715115.1 Nicotiana otophora
GCTTTTACTCTCACTCATAGTATAAATCAATAGATACAACACGGCATCACCCTTCGTGTATTACCTCTCACAACATGGCACGGCATCACCCTTCGTGCATTAACACTCACAATATGGCACGACATCACCCTTCGTGCACTAACACTCACATACGGCACGGCATCACCCTTCGTGCATTAATACTCTCCCTTACCACATAACAATGAACAAGTAATAACAGGGAGCTATGATCAACAAGTACAAGCTTTACTTCAACAACGGTTCCACAATACCAATCTCAACTTGGAATCCATACTCAATTATCACAGAAGCCCATAAACACGGTAAGAACGATCAATTTAACAAATAACTAGTCTAAGCATGGATAACATGATCAAAGTAAGCAATAATTGCAGAGAACAATTCCCACCTGCATGCTTTAACCCGACAACAATGCATAAGTACTCGTCACCTCACATATACATTGTACCCAACATCTAAACATGTAGCAAATAGACAAATAAGTCTTAATCCCTCAAGTCAAGGTTAACCAGGACACTTACCTCGCTCCAAAGGACCAATTCAAAGCTCAACCATGGCTTTGCCTTTCAAGCAAGCCTACGAACCAATAGAATCTAGCAAATTACCAACCAAACGATTCAAATTAAGCCTTAGGAACTACCCACGATTGCAAAGAATTCAATTTAGGTCATTATTGAAAAAGTCAACAAAAGTCAACTCCCGGGCCCGCTTGGTCCAAACCCAAAATTCGGACCAAAACCCGATTACCTATTTGCCCCCGAGCATGGTTATCTAAGTTATTTTGGAATCTGACCTTAATTTGAGGTCTAAATCCCCATTTTACAAAAATCCCTAATTCTACCTAAAACCCCCAATTTCCACCATGAAAACACAAGATTTTTGGTTGAAATCTTTGGAAATGTAGTGAAAGATTGAAAGAAACTAGTTTAGAATCACTTACCAATGATTTGGGGAAGAAAGGTTCTTTGAAAAATCGCCTCTAGGTTTTCTTATTTTGAAAATTTGAGAGAATGAACCAAAATCCTGTCTAAGTCCCATTTTGATCAATTACAGATGTCGCATCTACGACCTGGGATTCACAATTGCGAACCCTGCAAATGCGAGAATGGCTTCACAAATGTGAAAACTCCCCCTTCTCTGCTAACATCGCATTTGCAATAGTTTGTTTGCAAATGCGAACTTCGACCTTCCGAAATTGCGACCGTTTGATCGTAATTGCGATCGCTGTACCCCCTTGACCCACTTCGCAAAAGCAAAGTTTTGTTCGCAAATGCGAACTTGAGGTGTCCCAGCTACTCAGCAATGTTCTAAATCACATCAGCAAAAACTAAAGCACATCAGCAATGTTCTAAATCAAATTCCACTCTGTTGCCTATCTGAAACTCACCCGAGTCCTCAAGCTCTAAACCAAATATGCACACAAGTCTAAAAATATCATACAAACTTGCTCGCGTGATCAAATTGCCAAAATAACACCTAGAACTATGAATCGAACACCAAAATAAAATGAAATTTTTAAGAAATTTTAGAATTACTATATTAACAACCAGACGTCCGAATCACGTCAAACCAATTCCGTTTCTCACCAAATTTGACAGACAAGTCATATATATAGTATTGGACCTATACCGAGTTCTGGAACAAAAATACAGACCCGATATCCAAAAAGTCAAATATTGGTCAAACATTTCAAAGTCATTAAGTTTTTAACTTTCAAATTCCAGCAAAGTGCGATAACCCGGGCTAGGGACTTCCAAATTCATTTATGGGCATACGCCCAAGTCTCAAATCACGATACGGACCCACCGGGACCGTCAAAATAAGAATCCAGGTCTGCTTGCTCAAAACGTTGACCGAAGTCAACTCAAATAGATTTTAAGGCAAATATTTCATATTTTCTAACATAAAAGCTTTCGGGAAACACGCCCGAACTGCGCACGCAAATCAAGAAGGGTTAAAATGAGGTAGTTAAGGTTTCAAAGTATAGAATTAGGTTCTAAAACATAAGATGACCTATCGAGTCATCACCTCTACCTCTAAAACAACCGTTTGTCCTCGAACGAACATAGAAAAGTACCTGGGCTAATGAAAAGGTGGGGATATCTACTCCGCATGTCCGACTCGGACTCCCAAGTAGCCGCCTCGATGGGCTGACCTCTCCACTGCACTCGGACTAAAGGATAACTTTTTGACCTCAACTGACGAACCTACCGGGCTAGAATAGCCATCGGCTCCTCCTCGTAAGTCAAATCCTTGTCCAACTAGACAGAGTTAAAATCTAACACGTGGGACGGATCATCATGATACTTCCGGAGCATGGACATATGGAACACCGGATGAACTGTTGATAAACCCGGTGGAAACACAAGTCTGTAATCCACCTCTCCCACTCTCTCAAGAATCTCAAAAGGTCCGATATACCTAGGGACCAACTTGCCCTTCTTTTTGAACCTTATCACATCTTTCATGGGTAATACCCGGAGCAACAATCTCTCTCCGACCATGAATGCAACGTCACGAACTCTACGGTCGGCATAACTCTTCTTCCTGGACTGAGCTATGCAAAGTCGATCCTGAATAATCTTGACCTTATCCAAGGCATCCAGTACTAAATCTGTACCCAACAACTGAGCCTCTCCCAACTTGAACCATCCAACCGGCGACCGGCACCGCCTAGCGTATAATACCTCATAGGGAGCCATCTGAATGCTTGATTGGTAGCTGTTGTTGTAGGCAAACTCCGCAAGTGGCAATAACTGATCCCAAGAACCTCTGAAGTCTATAACACAAGCGCAGAGCATATCCTCTAATATCTGAATAGTGCGCTCAGACTGTCTATCTGTCTGAGGATGAAATGTTGTGCTCAGCTCCACCTGCATTGTTGTACTTCCCTCCAAAAGTACGAGGTGAACTGCGTACCTTGATCAAAAATAATAGACACCGGCACACCATGAAGACGGATGATCTCGCGAATGTAAATCTCTGCCAACCGCTCTGAAGAATAGGTAACTGCCATAGGAATGAAGTGCGCTGACTTGGTCAGCCTGTCCACAATGACCCAAACTGCATCGAACTTCCTCTGAGTCCGTGGGAGTCCAACAACGAAATCCATAGTGATACACTCCCACTTCCACTCAGGAATCTCTAACTTCTGAAGCAAACCAGCAGGTCTTTGATGCTCACACTTTACCTGCTGACAATTTAGACACCGAGCTACATATGCAACTATGTCCTTCTTCATTCTCCTGCACCTATAATGCTGCCACAAGTCCTGATACATCTTGGCGGCACCCGGATGAATAGAATACCGAGAACTGTGGGCCTCCCCAAGAATCAACTCACGAAGTCCATCCACATTAGGCACACAAACACGATCCTGCATCCTCAAAACTCCATTATCTCCTACAGTAACCTGCTTGGCATCACCGTGCCTCACTGTATCCCTAAGGACAAGCAAATGAGGGTCATCAGACTGCCGCTCCCTGATATGCTCAAACAATAAAGACCGAGCGACTGTACAAACTAGAACACGACTGGGCTCAGAAACATCCAATCTCATGAACTGATTGGCCAAGGCCTAAACATCTAATGCAAGCGGTCTCTCATCGATTGGAATGTACGCAAGGCTGCCCATACTCGCTGACTTTCTACTCAAGGCATCGGCCACCCCATTGGCCTTCTCGGGATGATACAAGATGGTGATATTATAGTCTTTCAATAGCTCAAACCACCTCATCTGCCTCAAATTGAGTTCCTTTTGTTTGAACAAATACTGCAAGCTCTAATGATCCGTGAATACCTCATACGACACACCGTAAAGATAGTGCCTCCAAATCTTCAGCGCATGAACAATGGCTGCCAGCTCTAAGTCATGAACAGGGTAATTCTTCTCGTGAACCTTCAATTGCCGTGATGCATATGCAATCACCCTACCATCCTGCATCAATACTACACCGAGCCCAACATGGGATGCATCACAATATACCGTATAAGATCCCGAACCTGTGGGAAACACCAACACCAGCACCGTAGTCAAAGTAGTTTTGAGCTTATGAAAGCTCGCCTCACACTCGTCTGACCATCTGAACGGGGCACTCTTCTGGGTTAACCTGGTTAATGGGGCTACTATAGATGAGAACCCCTCCACAAACCGACAGTAATAGCTCGCCAAACCCAAGAAACTCCGAATCTCGGTGGCTGAAGTAGGCCTAGGCCAGTTCTGAACTGCCTCAATCTTCTTAGGATCCACCTGAATGCTCGTTGCTGATACAACGTGCCCTCGCATTTTGAAAACTTAGCATATAACTGGCTGTCTCTCAGAGTCTGAAGTACAATTCGAAGATGCTGCTCATGCTCCTCTCGACTGCGGGAGTAGATCAAGATATCATCAATAAACACAATCACAAAGGAACCCAGATAAGGCTTGAACACCCGGTTCATCAAATCCATAAATGTTGCTGGGGCATTTGTCAGCTCGAATGACATCACTAGAAACTCATAATGCCCATACCGAGTCCAAAAATTTATCTTAGGTACATCGGATGCCCTAATCCTCAACTAATGGTAGCCAGACCTCAAATCGATCTTTGAAAATACCTTGGCACCCTGAAGCTGATCAAATAAGTCATCAATCCTCGGCAATGGATCTTGATAGTGACTCTGTTCAATTGCTGGTAATCTATGCACATCCTCATCGATCCATCTTTCTTCTTCACAAACAACATGGGCACGCCCTAGGGCGAGACACTAGGTCTAATGAAGCCCTTATCAAGCAAATTTTGCAACTGCTCCTTCAACTCTTTCAACTCTGGCGGGGCCATACGGTATGGCAGAATAGAAATGGGTTGATTGTCCGGAGCCAAATCAACACAGAAGTCAATATCCCTGTCAGGTGGCATCCCCTGCAGGTCTACAGGAAACACCTCTAGAAATTCATGGAAAACTAGTACCGAATCCATGGAAGGAACCTCTGCACTAGAATTGCGGACATAAGCCAAATAAGCTAGACACCCCTTCTCGACCATACACTGAGCCTTCATGTAAGAGATAACCCTACTGGTAGAATGTCCAGGAGTCCCTCTCCACTCTAAGAGAGGCAAGCCCGTCAAGGCTAAGGTCACCATCTTGGCGTGACAATCCAATATAGTGTGATAGGGTGACAGCCAATCCATACCCAAGATAACATCAAAGTCTACCATATCGAGAAGTAGAAAATCTACGCTAGTCTCAAGCCTCCCAATGGTAACCACACACGAATGATAAACATGATCTACAGCGATAGCATCTCCCACAGGTGTGGACATATACACAGGATCACTCAAAGAATCATGAGGCACAACCAAATATAAAGCAAAATAGGATGACACGTAGGAATAAGTAGAACCTGGATCAAATAGAACTGAAGCACCTCTACTGCAAACTAAAACAGTACCTGTGATAACAAAGTCAGATGACTCAGCCTCAGGCATGGCTGGAAAAGCATAGCATCGAGGCTGAGAACCACCACTCTGAACTACATCTCTAGGATGGCCCCTAGCTGGTTGTCCTCCACCTCTAGCAGCCTGACCTCCACCTCTAACGGCCTGACCACCACCTCTGGCTGCCTGAACCCTACCTCTAGCTGGCTGAGCGGGCGGTGGAGCACCCGGTGTCGTGACCATGGCACAAAAACCCTGATGATGTGAACTGCTCGATGCACGAGGGTAAAATCTAGCAATGTGCCTCGGATCACCAAAAGTATAACAGGACCTCGATTGTTATGACTGCTGACCCTGAAACTAACCCTTTCGACTTGAGTAACCACCCTGAAAACTCTGGAGCGGAAGTGCACTAATAGGAGCTGGTGGTGCACTGTAGGCTAGTTGGTCGGAATATGGCACATGAGGGCCACGTCCACATAAAGCACTGTGGAATGCCTGGAGTGCTGAATGAAACGGCCTGGGAGGATGGCCTCTACCAAAAGTACACCTGCCTCCAGACGAGGAACCGCTAAACCCACCGGAATGATGAGGCCTCTTGTCAGACCCTTGATCTCCCTCCTGTGCAGGAACCATCTCGACTCGCCTGGCAAGATTGGCAGCTGTCTGAAAAGAAATCTCTCTCCGGTCTCCTTGGCCATCTGCAACTTGATAGGATGAGCAAGTCTCTTAATAAACCTCATCACCCTTTCTCTCTCTCTCTCTCTCTCTCTCTCTCTCTCTCAGTAGGAAATAGAAGAATAGCATGACGAGCCAGATCTACAAAACGGGCCTCATACTGAGTGACGGACATACTGCCTTGTTGGAGACGCTCACACTTCCTGCGATAATCCTCTCTCAGTGTGACATGAAGGAACTTCTCAAGAAATATCTCGGAGAACTGGTCCCAAGTAAGAGCAGGCGACCCAACTGGTCTGGTCGATACAAAATCCTTCCACCATCTCTTGGCGGAACTCGTCATCTGAAACACAGCAAAATCGACCCTATTGGTCTCAACTATCCCCATGTTCCACAGAACCTCATGGCAGTGGTCAAGATAATCATGTGGGTCCTCAGAAGGTGAACCACTGAAGTGAACTGGAAAGAGCTTGGTGAACTTGTCTAACCTCAATAAGCCCTCAGAAGACATAGCTGGTCTATCACCGTCCTGTGCCGTAATAACCGGCTGAACTACTCCGACTGGATGAGCTACTGGAGTTTGTTACTGGGGAGCCATCTACTCCAGAATGTGAGTAGCGGGAGTTTGTGCTCCTCCCCCAGCCTGAGAGACGGCCGGTGCCATGGGAAATGTACCGACATGGGACAAACTCTCCATAAGGCCCACCAAACGGACCAAAGTGTCCTGAAGTATTGGGTGGCGATGAACCCCTCTGGGGACCTAAGCTGGTCCGACAGGAATAGTCTGGGCTGGAACCTCCTCGTCAAACTCTACCTGAGGCTCCACTGTTGGTGCTGCTGCTCGAGCTCTGGGTTGAGCTCTGCCTCAGCCTCTTGCATGGCCTCGGCCTCGACCTCTGCCCCTCGTAGAAGCTGCCATTAGGGGCTCTGGATACAGCTCAGCTGAAAATATAGTACGTGTTATCGCCATCTGCGAGAGAACAAGAGTAGAAGAGTTCAATTAGCAATGAGAGAACAAAATCGCACGACAGAGAAGAATAGAAGTGAAATTTGTTCCTAAAATTCATAGCCTCTGGAAGATAAGTACAGACGTCTCTGTACCGATCCTCCAGACTTTACTAAGCCTGCTCGTGACTTGTGAGACCTAGAAAACCTAGTGCTATGATACCAATTTGTCACGACCCTGAATTCTCACCTTCGGGACCGTGATGGCGCCTAATATTTTACTTGCCAGGCAAGCCAATGTTAGAGGATTCTTTAAATCAATTTTAGTCAATTTCAATAACAGAATCAATTAAACTAAATAGAGGCTAAACCTGAAATGAGGAATAACATAAAGCCCATAATGTCTAATACAATTCGGATCTGGAGTCACAACTCACGAGCTTCTAAGATTTTCTACAAACAGAGTCTGAAAGAAATATAACTATTCTGAATGAAAAGAAACAGTAAAATAGGGGATATATAAGGCGACTCCAAGGTCTGCGGACGCCAGCAGATCTACCTTGAGTCTCCAATAACCAAGTCCAAGCTGCTAAGCCTCACGATCAGCTAGGACCGGTACCAAAAGCTTCACAAGAAGTGCAGAGTATAGTATGAGTACAATCGATCCTATCTACTCGTAAGTGTCGAGCCTAATCTCGACGAAGTAGTGACGAGGCTATGACAAGACACCCACATAATAAACATGTGCATATAACAGTATATGTACAAGAAAACAACAATAATAGCTAAACATGTACTATTGGGAGGTGGACATGCTAAAGAGATATGAGATACGAGAGATACAGCGGAAATGATAACCATAACAGTCAATATGCCTTTAACCAGTAAAAAACAATTAAGAATAATGAAGAAAATTGTACGGCATCACCCTTCGTGCTTTTACTCTCACCTCACAATGAAACAATGATACTGCACGGCATCACCCTTCGTGCTTTTACTCTCACTCATAGTATAAATCAATAGATACAACACGGCATCACCCTTCGTGTATTACCTCTCACAACATGGCACGGCATCACCCTTCGTGCATTAACACTCACAATATGGCACGACATCACCCTTCGTGCACTAACACTCACATACGGCACGGCATCACCCTTCGTGCATTAATACTCTCCCTTACCACATAACAATGAACAAGTAATAACAGGGAGCTATGATCAACAAGTACAAGCTTTACTTCAACAACGGTTCCACAATACCAATCTCAACTTGGAATCCATACTCAATTATCACAGAAGCCCATAAACACGGTAAGAACGATCAATTTAACAAATAACTAGTCTAAGCATGGATAACATGATCAAAGTAAGCAATAATTGCAGAGAACAATTCCCACCTGCATGCTTTAACCCGACAACAATGCATAAGTACTCGTCACCTCACATATACATTGTACCCAACATCTAAACATGTAGCAAATAGACAAATAAGTCTTAATCCCTCAAGTCAAGGTTAACCAGGACACTTACCTCGCTCCAAAGGACCAATTCAAAGCTCAACCATGGCTTTGCCTTTCAAGCAAGCCTACGAACCAATAGAATCTAGCAAATTACCAACCAAACGATTCAAATTAAGCCTTAGGAACTACCCACGATTGCAAAGAATTCAATTTAGGTCATTATTGTAAAAGTCAACAAAAGTCAACTCCCGGGCCCGCTTGGTCCAAACCCAAAATTCAGACCAAAATTCGATTACACATTCACCCCCGAGCCCGATTGTGTAATTTATTTTGGAATCCGGACTCAATTTGAGGTCTAAATCCCCATTTTACAAAAATCCCTAATTCTACCCAAAACTCCCAATTTCCACCACGAAAACATAAGATTTTTGGTTGAAATCTTAGAAAATGTAGTGAAAGATTGGAAGAAACTATTTTAGAATCACTTACCAATGATTTTAGGAAGAAAGGTTCTTTGAAAAATCGCCTCTATGGTTTCTTGTTTTGAAAATTTGAGAGAATGAACCAAAATCCCGTCTAAGTCCCATTTTGATGAGTTGCAGATGTCGCATTTGCGACCTGAGATTCGCAATTGCGAACCCCGCAAATGCGAGAATTACTTCGCAAATGCGAAGATTCCCCCATCTCTGCTAACATCACATTTGCGAAGGTTTGTTCACAAATGCGAACTTCAACCTTTCGAGATTGCGACCGTTTGATCGCAATTGTGATCACTGTACCCCCTTGACCCACTTTGCAAATGCGAAGTTTTGTTTGAAAATGCGAACTTGAGGTGCCCCAGCTACTCTTCGCAAATGCAATGAGTTGCTCGCAAATGCAAACCCATCAAAGGTCAGAAATGCGAAGCCTGACCTCGCAATTGCGAGGTCTGGGGCCTGCACCAAAAACTGAAGCACACCAGCAATGTTCTAAGTCAAATTTCACTCTGTTGCCTATCCGAAACTCACCCGAATGCTCGGGGCTCTAAACTAAATATGCACACAAGTCAAAATATTATACGAACATGCTCGTACAATCAAATCGCCAAAATAACACCTGAACTATGAATCGGACACCAAAATCAAATAAAATTTTCAAGAAACTTTAGAATTGCTATATTAACAACCGGACATCCGAATCACGTCAAACCAACTCCGTTTCTCATTAAATTTGACAAACAAGTCATATATGTCACACCCCTTTTTTACTCCAAAAAAGATATGTTCCGTATTATGGATTGTGGGTTAAAGAGTTTTTCCAATTAAAGTGACAAACTTGATTAAGGATTATTTTATTGCTCAGAGTCACCACTTGGAATTGATTTTTAGATGTTCCAAGTCATATTTTATTTGAATCCCTAGTCAAAGGAAGGTTTGACTCTATTATTATTGGTCTGCAAAAACAAAGTCCGGGTAAGGAATTCTATTGACTGAGGAGAAGGTGTAAGGCATTCCCCGAGTCCCGTGATTTTAGCACAGTCGCTTTTATTGACCAAAAAATAGCTTGAATTATTTTGGATAAAGTGTGTTCTATTTGCCTTAAATTACTATTGTCTAGTACAGCTTAATAATCAATTGAATTTTATTAACTTTGACCTAGGAGCGTGTAAGCACACATGGTCTTTCTTTTTATCAATGCGTTTAAAACAAGGAGCAGGTATGAACACATGGTCAAACATAATTTGTTAGTTAGAGAGTCAAGGAGCGGGAATGCACACATGACTATTTTTATTAATTAAAGATGACCAAGGATCGTGTGTGAACACATGGTCCATATTTAAAGTGTCCTAAAATTGACTTGCGTTTAATTAGTTAATAAGGTGATAAAGTTATTTAAAAGAAAATTGTATTATTAGAATTTTATGACTAAATTAAAATGTAAAAGGCTGGCCAACTTTTATTTAAATATGGACCAGCTTGTTTTATTTGAGAAAATGGCCAACTTGAGTCTCATGGCAATGGGGCCGCTGGGCCCGTATTTATTTAAGAAAAATGCAAGATGTTCCCCAATTATTTATGAAATAGGCCAGCTGCTTCTTGTTTTTGGGGCCTGACCAGCAAAATAAAATTATTAATATACTTATATATATATTATGACTCTTGAATCTTGAATTCATGGTCCACTCTATTAATGTATTATGACTCAAGGCTATTAACTGCATTAAAAGAAAACTGAAACAATAATATAATAATAAGCAAGCAAGAGATAAAAGAAAATTAAAGGCATGAAATTGAGCAAAAGAAAAAGAGAAACGTTACTTTGGCTTATGAATTCCAACAAGGACCACTGGCTCATTATATTGAAATAAGGTTTTAATACCATTAAAAGATGTCACCAAAATAAAATGCACCCTTTTTGACATGATTCTGTTAACATCAAACTCAATTGGACCTTTAAATGCAAAACTTTAAACTTTTTCATTTAAACATGCACTACTACGTGTTTTAATAAAATATACATACAAAATTCTCCCTTTTAACATGACAAGAGAATAGACTAACAATCACTAACTCATGAAAAATGATTCATAACTTCAAAGATATCGTTTCCAGACAATTTGACACAATATCAATAAAAGGAAATAACTCCATACATTAGTATAGAAGAATTTTATAGCCAAAAACAATCAAAAGAGGTTGCAAGTAGTACTCAAAGCTCTTTCATTCAAAGAGGTGTAGATACATAGTTTTAAAGATTACCTAGTTGCAGCAACTCCTATTACTAGCAGCAATGTCGAACTTTGGACCAAATAAGCACACACACGCAACTACAAAAGACAGCAATAGCAACAGGAAACCCCAGAGAAATGCCCCCAAAAAAGCCCAGTAAAGACACGTGAAACAAAAGCTAATGGCTCCACAGATATAGGTATTCAGCTGCTGCTTTTTTTTTTCTCTCAAGTTTTTGTGCATTCGAGCAGCTCTAAAGATGTGTGTACGTGTAAGATAGAGTGTGAGCCCTTTTATAGGAGAAGAGCAGCCCTTTAAATAGGAAAATAAAGTCAAATTTTTTGGACAGATTTTGGTTCACCAAAAGTTTGTAATAGATTTTGAAATCATTTCTTGTTTGTTTTAACAAAGACTAACTCAAAATAATAATGGAAATGGATACAATGACGCAATGTAAAAGTGAGAAGGAATAGTATTTAACTGAAAATACCACTTTAGGGGGAAAGGAAGAAAGAAAAGGGAACAAAAAGGGGGGGCTCCTTTGAATATGGTAGCCAACTAAATTGATCATGACATGCATTTTGGACTGAGCGGCCGAATCTATCCAACAAATCTACCTTTTCTTCTTGTTGTTCCTTTTCGTCTTTGAAGTTGGCCTCTTTGTGCCAATTATTTGCATCAAATCACAACTCACCTTCGACCAGCAGTGCCCCGAAAGATTTTTACTAACCAGCCTCTCTCATTTATTTATCTCTACTTACTATCGCCTTACAGTGCCCATGAAGGTTTTCACCAATAAGACTCTTATTTTCATTTATTATCGTTTTTCCCCTTTTGTGCGAGCAACTTGAACTGTTCTATGTCATGTGAAAATTATTGCTTATTGCTTGTTTCCCTTGGCATTCTTAAAGACTAATTGAAAAGTCTTTATTTGGAAGACTTTTGGATAGGGTTAGAAAGAAAGGGTCGCATGAAGGCTCAAAATAGATTAAAGATGATAGGGTTATATATTTACAACTCTTGGAATCGACTCTTCATAAAAACATAAAAAAAAACTTCTGCCCCAGTTTCAGATACTAGGGAATATTTATTTTTTTAATTTGGTTAGACTGAACCCTAGTATGGAGCTGCCTACGTATTCTTTAAAGGAATCAAGTCAGAAGTAGTTCAAACTAACACGAAAGATTTCTTTGTTGTTTTTATTTTCTTCTTTCTTTTTTCTCTTTTTTTTTTCTCTTTTCCCTTTTTTTTTGTATAATCAAATTGTCCTAGCTCCTATTTTCTTGTGGCATGGATATTCGATTTTTTTTAAGACTCTATACTTGATTCCAAAAGAGGGGGTCAAAGAAAAAAAATGTTACGCCCCGACCTAGAAGCGAGACTGGCGCCTGGTGCCTCAACTAACCTAGTGTACCAAATTGCGACTAAGGGACTCTGAACATATAATGTCATAATTTGGCCAAGGGGCCACCTTGCAAGATAATTTACAAAGCAAAATATAAAACTGAATGGAAACTAGTGATGACTAAACATTAATATAAAGTTGGGCCGACAAGGCCGTCATAACTACTACAACTGACAAACCACCAAAATATACATACCAGGCCTACAAGCCCAACATAATGCACTAACTGACAGGATATGTCTACAANGGGGGCTCCTTTGAATATGGTAGCCAACTAAATTGATCATGACATGCATTTTGGACTGAGCGGCCGAATCTATCCAACAAATCTACCTTTTCTTCTTGTTGTTCCTTTTCGTCTTTGAAGTTGGTCTCTTTGTGCCAATTATTTGCATCAAATCACAACTCACCTTCGACCAGCAGTGCCCCGAAAGATTTTTACTAACCAGTCTCTCTCATTTATTTATCTCTACTTACTATCGCCTTACAGTGCCCATGAAGGTTTTCACCAATAAGACTCTTATTTTCATTCATTATCGTTTTTCCCCTTTTGTGCGAGCAACTTGAACCGTTCTATGTCATGTGAAAATTATTGCTTATTGCTTGTTTCCCTTGGCATTCTTAAAGACTAATTGAAAGGTCTTTATTTGGAAGGCTTTTGGATAGGGTTAGAAAGAAAGGGTCGCATGAAGGCTCAAAATATATTAAAGATGATAGGGTTATATATTTACAACTCTTGGAATCGACTCTTCATAAAAACATAAAAAAAAACTTCTGCCCCAGTTTCAGATACTAGGGAATATTTATTTTTTTAATTTGGTTAGACTGAACCCTAGTATGGAGCTGCCTACGTATTCTTTAAAGGAATCAAGTCAGATGTAGTTCAAACTAACACGAAAGATTTCTTTGTTGTTTTTATTTTCTTCTTTCTTTTTTCTCTTTTTTTTTTCTCTTTTCCCTTTTTTTTTGTATAATCAAATTGTCCTAGCTCCTATTTTCTTGTGGCATGGATATTCGATTTTTTTTAAGACTCTATACTTGATTCCAAAAGAGGGGGTCAAAGAAAAAAAATGTTACGCCCCGACCTAGAAGCGAGACTGGCGCCTGGTGCCTCAACTAACCTAGTGTACCAAA